>PVLD010006434.1:65935-100870 GCA_004027595.1 Dinomys branickii | reverse complement strand
GGTGCATAAATGTTTAGGATCGTTACCTCTTCCTCTTGTAGCTTTCCCCTAACTAGTATGTAGTGGCCTTCTTTATCTCTTTTGATTGTTTTTGGTTTGAAGTTTACATTGCTTGCAAACATAATAGCTACCCCTGCTTTTTTCTGGGGGCCTGTTGCATGGAGAATTGTTTTCCAACCTTTAACTTTCAACCTATGGATTTCTTTTTCAGTAAAATGTGTTTCCTATATACAGCATATCATTGGATTGTGTACCTTAATCCAGTCTTCCAATCTTTTCCTTTTGACTTTTGAGTTGAGGCCATTTACATTAATGGTTATCATGGTTAAATGTTGGCTTATTCTAGTCATGTCATTTACTTGAGGTTTTCCTTCCTTTGCTAACTGTTTAATTATTTGTTCTGTTTAGGGAGTTATTTCTATAGCTGTTCTTGGCATTGTGGTCTCTTTTTTCTCTGTCTAGAATATCTTTTAGTGCTTTTTCCAATGCTGGTTTGTCACTCATGAAATTCTTCAGTTGTTCTTTGTCGTGGAAATATTTTATTACTCCATTGAATTTGAGGGATAATTTTGCAGGATACATCAGTCTGTGTTGGAAGTTGTTTTGTCTCAGAATCTGTAGTATCTCGCTCCAAGCTCTTCTTGATTTCATGGTTTCCGTTGAGAAATCTGCTGTGATTCTGATGGGCTTTCCTTTATAGGTTATCTGTTTCATTTCTCTAGCAGCTTTTAATATTGTGTTCTTTTGCTGGATATCTGGGATCTTGACTATTATATGCCTGTGTGTGTTTTTCTTTGGGTTATGGCTCATTGGGGTTCTATATGCCTCGCTTAACTGAACTTCAGTATCTTTTACCTTGTTTGGGAAATTTTTCTGCTATTATTTCATCAAATATTCCTTTTATGTCGTTTGTGAGATCTCCTGCTGTTTCACACACTCCTATAATTCGAATATTGTTATGTTTTGCCTCATCTTGCAGCTGTTGGATTGACTTTTCTTATGTCTTCGATGATATCATGAGATTCTTCCTTTCACACTCATAAGCTGCCATGCTGTGTTCAAGTTCTGAAATTCTATCTTCGGTTTCATTTAAACGGTTTTGCATGCTTTCAGCGTTAGTTTTCAAATCCTGGCATTCTCTTTGGACCTGTTTCATTCTTGGTAATTCATTCCTAAAGTGCTCTTGTAACGTTTCCATTTGTTTCCTATTTTCTTCTAGTCTTTTGTCTATTTCTTGTCTATTTGAGTGGAACATTTCTTCCACCGTTTTTTTCAGCTCGCGTTTTGTCTGAGAAATGATTGCGGGTATGTGGCTTATTTCTGCTTTAAGCTCTTTTATGGCCTGTTGGAGTTGTTTCATTTCGGATGCAATCGTTTCATAACTTGAAGGTATGTGGCTTCCTGGTTCCCCTGTATCTTCACATTCAAAACTTGTTCTGGGTGGGGTTGAGTTTTGAGACGGCGTTTTGTTCCTCTGTTTTCCCATTTTTGGGTATCAGACTCAAAATGTGGAGCTATAAATTCCACAGGCAGTTCAGCAGGCAAAGGTCTGCTGCAGAGGCTGCTCCAATGATTCCTTCTCTTTGGGAGAATGTCCCTCAAGCTGTCTGCTGAGATTTCTGCTTCTACTCCCTACCCCAAGACCTGGCTGGGGCGTATAAACAGTTCGCCACCCCAGGAGTGTTGCAGACAGGCCACTCAGGTGTTCCTCCCTGGGTGGAGCTCCTTTCCCCATCACAAATCCTGTTGGGGCGCCTAGCTTGCTCTTCCCACCTGGGAGATCCCACAGTCCTTAAAGCTGCTTTGATGTCACTCGTTGGGCAGAGCTTCTTCCCGATTCAGGAAAAACTGGTTAGAGCACCCACTTAACTCACCCTGGGATTGTGCAAACAGGAATGCCATTCAGGTGTATCCCCCTGGATGGAGCTTCTTCCCTACTCAGAAATCCCGGCGATCGCAGCTGCTCCAGTTCACGAGGCTCCAGCTGTGGGGGTGGGGTTCTGAGTGGGATCCCGGACTGCTGCCCAGATTGGCGCAGTCTGTTCCAGTAGCACGTTCTCTGAGTTTCCTCTGCTCCGCTGCCTCCAACAAATCCTGGTTACAGCCGCCTCTGAGCCGATCGGGTTCAGGAGCTGAAGGGGTCCTTCCCTCCGCAATTGCTCTCCCAAGCTGCGGCCCAAGCGCAGCACCGATATCTCAGGCTCCCAGCTCTCAGGATCCGCCCACTTCTCGCTGCGCGGCTTGTCAGCCGGCCTTTTAATGCGCAGGCCACGGAGAGCAGCCCGATCAGTTGGAATTTTGCATCCACAGACCCGGCACCCGCGCGCAAAGGATCGGTCTCTGGGAGAGATTCCCTCTGCCGCTCACCTGGTCGCCATCTTCCCCGAAGTTCCCTGCTCTAAAATATTTATTTTTTATGGTCATTTTGACTATGGTAAAGAACCAGAAGTCACATTCTACCACGTGTCTAATATGGTAGAAGAAGACACATTGTAATCTTTTTATTTGACAGTCACCTAGAGTTGCTTCCCTGTTCAAATTCCTGGAATAGTTTTCCATCTCATTGAAAGTGAAAGTGAAACTTTTATAATACCCAGAAGGCAAAACTTGCCAAGGAATCTATGGAGTCACAAAATCCTTTCTCAGAGGAATCTTCAATACTTTACTTTGCTCACTTCAACCCAGCCATGATGTCTTCCACAGTGCTTTATGAACAATTAAACGCTCTTACTCACTGCATTCATGTGTGCTGGTTCTTAAGTCCTCTCTTCCTTTTCTTAAGTAGCAGCCAATACTACCATGAGGGCTCCGCTTCCATGATGTGTTCTAATTCTCATCACCTCCCAGGGAGTCCAGGTCTCATCCCTCTGGTCTGAATTTCCTGAAGAAGAATCCAGTGCAGTAGTTTATTTCCACTCTTCAGATTAGTATTCCGTCTTGTGCCCATCTCTGTCTCCTTTCCAGTGTCGGAGATAATAGTTCAATAGACCAGTAAAAATCAGCAGTACAATTATCCCAGCTATCCTGGGTATATTCACATATATTTTACCTATCCTTCTTTCTTTCTTTCTCTTCCTTCCCTCATCCCACTTGTTCCTTTCCTTTGAGCATGTTATTCCCCTTTTACAGTATTTATTGTACCTTTCAGATCTTATTTACTTTCTCAGGTTCTTATACTAGGGAGGCAATATGATGTGTATGTATGCGACTCTGATTTATTTCACTTATGAGTGTAATCCCTAGTTGCCTATCATCTTGTTTAATGAAACTCTATGTTGTATGTAATGTCTTATTATTATTTTTTATTATCTTTAAAATTAAAAAAAATATATTAAAGGCATCAATCTCTGGACAATAGTCAAGGAAGCCCTGAAGCCAGACAAAATCAATGACATAGAACTCGGTAAAAATTCTTCACCTTCCAGTCTTTGAATGGATCCATAAGCCTGGCTGACATTTAATTGCAGCCTTGCTGAAGTCTTTAACCCAGAGGACCGAGCTAATACACCCTTGGAAGTCTAATCCTCAGAATCTGTGTGACCACTCACTTTTTATATTGCCAAGGTTGGGGTAAAACTTGGCTGCACATTAGACTGAGCAACTCTAGTTTGAAAAATCTGAATTCCAGAATGTCCCAGAACTCCAAAGTTTCTGAGCACCTACATGATAGCTCAGGTGGAAAATTGTGCATCTGACTTCAGATGATAGGTAGCAGAGAAAAAATACAGAACCACTGAAAATATGGTGCAAAATTACCTTCAGATTATGGCTATATAGCACATATGAAACATAAATCAATTCTGTGTTTAAATATGGGTCTCATTTCCCATGAAATCTCATTATGTATATGCAAATATTCCCCCCCAAAAAAAAAAACTCTTTCAAACCCAAAAGTACCTCTTTTCCCAAGATTTTGGAAAAAGTTATCAGACCTATAACACAAAATTGTGATAACTTAGAATTAGAAACCATTTCTATTTTCAATAGTAGCTGCTTGCTTAGCCAAATTATACTAAAGCTGCCTTAGATAATCACACTCAGCTAGGTACTGCATGGGAAATTGTGGTCAAGAAATTTATTTTTCTATGGAATCTCCATTTTTTGAAAATAATAATACCTATTTCATAAGGTTTGGAAAACATCCTGGTCATCATTCATTTTCAACAAATTGCCTTGCAGAGAATAAATAACTCATAGAAGTAAGTTTTTCTTTTCTTAAGTTACTTTACAACCATTATAAATCATGTCCCTGAGCAATGGAGATGTGGGAATGCCTCACAGTATATTAAATGTAAATGCAGTAGAAATGTATGTTAGTGCATAAATGAAGATTGGGGTTTTTATATCACAATGTAAGTGGTCTAGTATTGATGGTGATATTTCTGTGATTGTACCAAACTACTGAACATTGTCTTTATGTGAGTGGATTTTATAGTTTATGAATGATATCTCAACAGAGCTGTTAAAAATATATGGACTGTTTTTCTTTAAATCATAAATTTTACTTAGCTACTTTAGTATTTTCATTTTTCCACTGTGAGCACATTTAGCTTTTATATCCATAAAGGCCCACTAACCATTTAATCAGCTTAATTTTAAAAATATGCGCAGTAAACAACTACGTGGTAGATAAGCTTGTCTATCTCCATTATTGGGCTTTATCTCTAAGGATACGCAGTTTGATATAACTTTATCATGCTGGAAAGCTAACTAGAAAAAAAAAAAAAGAAAATTGTGCTTTATTTGATTTCTATTATCCTGTTAGGGGAAAGATTTTATAAAAAGGTATAAGGAAATCTGATTCTTGTGGTGAGTATTATCCCTTGAAGGGATATCATAAGCAGTGAAAAATAATTCCCAGATTGTTTTTTTCGTAACTTTCCTTAAGTCCAGTCTGAAAACATCAGAGGGTTCTCTTAAAAATACAAAGGATGTGTATCCAGCATGCCATATGAACTGAGAGCTTACTGTTCACCAAGCATTGTGCCAACATGTCCTTTATTATCCTATTGAATTCTTGCTGGTCTCATGGGGAAATGTTTATGATGGTATGCTTTTTCTAGCATGGATAACGATGACCCACATGCCTGAACTATCCATTCACATGATTGTTTGTGTGTCCTCCATTTGTCTTTGGATGAGACCCAATGATTCCCTCCTAACGAGTAGCATGCTAAGAAAGTACTGAGATGTTACCTCTGTAATTAGCTAAAGGGAATGCATGGCTGCCATCTTAGTAGCAGGCAGATGCCCTTAGTTCTTGGCTGGAAGACTTGAAGGATGCAAGGAACTGTGCTTTGGCGCTTCAGGAAACAAGGAACCTAGAGAGGTGCCCCTCAAACTGCCATTAAAATCTGGTGTCTTCATTCCAATAGCTTATGCCAAAGTGAATCCTGCCTTCAACACTCGAGCAGGAAAATGAACTCTTTCTTCACTAAGCTTTAAAATGATGATTTGCATAGGACCCAGCCCAACTGTGTCCTTCCTACTAACAAGTATTAGTTGACACATATAAATATGAATGGTTTAGCCACTGCCTCTTGGGATGATTTCTCATGCAACAATACATAGATAGTGAAATCTACTACTGCACTTGCCAAATGAGGACAGGTTTACGTTGAGAAGAATAAAAGATGTATTTTCAGAAAACTATGAAATGCATGAATCTAGAGAATGGTAGAGCCAAGAAATGAAATATTTCCATAAATATTAAGATTTTTATGAACAAGTGGTTGGTAGAGCATGCTTCAATGTATTGTTCATAGGAAATGGATTTAAGAGTCTTCATTATTCTATTTGCTATAACTATAATGAAAAAATATGAAAAATGTAAAGAAAACATGTTGATGCAGCTCACAGACTGGGAAGCCACAATTCCAAACTCCTCAGCTAAGTTACGTCATGGTAGAGGGCATCTTAGAGGGATGGGTGTGCCGGAAGAGACAGAGATAGAGAGAGACAGAGAAAAAATAAGGAAAAAAAAAAGGCGAAAAGGGGAGGGAGAGAGTAGAGAGGAACAAGGAGAAAGAGAGATTACATGACAAGATAGTTTAAAGTGCACTTTAATGCATATCTTCTTACAAGAGCAATTTAAGGCTGCCTGCAAACTATAATTGCAGAACCGTAAGGAATTAAGGATCTTGTGTTTGCTAATCTTGATGCTGATTGGGCTGGATTAAGCAATCGTTAGAGAAGTGATTGGATTGTGAGCTCACTGAACTCTACAGCCTCACCAGCATTCGTTATTGGTTAGTAGATGAGTGAGGTGCTAGGACGCAGGGCTTAGCTACAGGAAAGGAGTCATAAAGATGTGGTCCTCTGGACTACATCTGGTCCCTTATGCCGTGAGAAGAGGAGGTATACTCTGCCATACGCATCTGCCATGATGTTTCTTCCCTGTAGGCAGCCAAGTGTGTACTAAACCCTCTGAAACCATGTTCCAAAACAAAACTTCCCTCCTTTAAATTACAGATATCAGGTGTCTTTTTCCATCATTTTAAAGGTGACCAAAAGAGCCCTTTTACTGGGTTCCTTCTATTAAAGCTCCCACCATCTTAAAAGTGCCTCACTGGGAACAAAGCTTCCAGTATGTCTTGGTTACTTTTCTCTCATTGCTAAGACAAAATACTTGATGCCCAAAATTAAGCAAGGAAAGGTTTATTTAGCTTACAGTTTGTAGAGCTTTCAAGCTATGCTTGGCTGGTTCCAAGGCAGAGGGGCATATGGCATATGGTAACTTTACAGGTCATGGTGGCCAAACAGCAAAGCAACAAGAGCAAATGGGAGGAGCAGTGGCAAGCAGCCTCTTTCCCTCCCTTACATTGTATGCAAACTACCTGCCCCAGGGCAGGTATAGCGCTCACACTCCTAATCCCAGCATTGCCTCCTGGATCCATCGTAAACTCTAGAAGCCCACCCCATGACTGCATGAGGCTTTGGAGGAACACCCGGACATAAACCATAGCACAGTCTGAGACACATGATATACAAAATCTTGCAGGCTGTTTCACAAGTAAACTGAACTTCCTCTCTCACCAAATATCCTGAGGCAACCCTAGCAAAAACCCAGCCCCAGGCTACTTTTTTTCCCTCTGTTACATTAAAGAAAGAAACTTAAAGTTCTAGTTCCCATAGGGCAACTTTTCACTTGGCGAAAGCGAGTGCTTCTTCCTTCATTTGGAGAACTCCAGAGCGGTAATTGAAAGCACTGTATGTATTTATTTGAGCACACATTGTATCAACAAGACTATTTTACACTCTAAGGTAATCCTTCATACAATCTGAGTAACAGCACTTGCTTTGAGGTGATTATGGGATTAGATCTGGGCAATTCCTATTATTCCATTTACCACAGCTGTACACTCTGTGAGCCAGGCATTCAAGTATTCTCACACCATGATGACCATCACAGTGCAATGTAGAGACATCAACTTATGTTTCAAGAGAAATATAGGAAACAACAGATATTGTATTGCATGAAACTTAACCGATATTTTATTTCCACAGAATCAGCCCCAAATACCATTCTTAGTGTTAAGTGTTTCAGTGAAACCTGCTGAAGTCCTCAAAGTGTAAAGTTGGACTGAGACTCTTCTAGGGATCTGAAACGTTGTTGAGAAGTCAGTTTTATCCTTTCTGTTTCAATCTTAAGACATCAAGGGCATTTTTGTATTTAAAATAAATTTTATTACCAAATTCAGGCATGTAAAATTGCTCAAGAAAATTTTAAGTATTGACTGCTCCTCTTGTAAACCACAGACACCAGCAATACACCTATACCAGCTATCCTTATAAATATATATATATATATATATATTTTTGTTGTTGTTGTTTTTCATTAGAAAAAAATAACAAAAACAGAACAGCATAGAGACCAAGAAAAATGACAAAGAATTTCAAAACATGGAGATAGGATATTCACAATGTTTGTTATACTACAGAATTTCATCTTCAAAATGGTGGTACGTATAGCCAGCTATAAGCATGCAATATGCAATTTAAGAACGATTGTTGAATTGCTACCATCTTGTATGGTGAAGCTCTGCATCATTTCCAATTTTTTTTAAAATTAATTATTTTTTTACTTCTTACTCTCTGTTTGATCCATCTCTTATTCTTATGTCTAGCGGACTGAGCAACTTAGTTGAAGCTTACTGCCTATAATATGGCAACCACTGTAAATTCCTATCATTAGATTTTGAGGTCATGTATCATTTTTATTGTTTGTTGTTTTGATTTTGTCTTCATATTTTTTTAAATAGAAAAGTAAATTTTATAATTTCCCCATGTTTCCCTTTATGTTTGTTGTGGGACCCTCAGTACAAACCCATGAGGCAGATGGGAAAGGTATTATTTAATTGTTCCTTTAAAATAAACAAGAAATGGGAGAGCTTTTTGTTTGTTTGTTGGTTTGCTGAGGAGTGGATGACCTCATCCACATTGGATGCAAGTAGAGTTGAGTGAGATATCCTGCCTCTGAAATTTAAATTTTTCCTATGATAGTCTACTGGGTTGGCCATGCAGGTGGGATCTGATATAATAAGATGATGATTTTTACCAAACAGAGATGGACCCCATCCTGCAGAGTAGACCACTTTGATCATTCAGCACCATTTCCACATGGTAATGCCCACTCCGAATTTGAGCCTTGGGTTTTTCTGCATAAAAACATTCTTTTTTTCTGATTAATTTCAGTATTTGGATCCTTGTCATGCCGTTTCTATTGACTATGGTTTCTGTCAATTTGTATGCTTTCATTATGTCTTCCTTTTTATTTTTTTAAAGAGAATAAAAAATAATAAAAAACACATTAGAAACAATACAGAGTTTGAATAAATGAGAATTTGGCACAGGTGAAAACAGGATTATTGAACTCTAGAGAAGGCAGGAGAAAAAGTACCTGAGATGGAAGCACAGAGCATCAAAAAAAGAGAAATATGGAAAACAGTATAAAAGTTTTAGGGACACAGAGTTGCTGAATTTCATAAAGTAAGTTTTCTACACTTTTGGATAGATTTCTGATTATTTCTCCTTAATGCAAGTTAAAATTGCATTTTAACTTGGTTAAAAAAAGAAAAGAAAAAACAAACAAAAATTCTATTTTTCATTCCTTTTTTATGTAGAGTTGAAGCGTGAGTATCCCTTCATGATTGTGGAGGTTACATTTTTTGGACCTTTCAGATGTCATAATTGTCAGCCCACTAAACATCTTTAGAAATTGCCGAACCTCAAGTGCTTTATTATAGTCACAGAAAATGGACTAATATAGAGAAGACTCTGAGAAGTGATAACAAATTCTGCAATGTAGCGGTATGTAAAGTCACTGCACAGAATTTGATAATGCTTCCATACGTTAATAACGGGCTCACTGAGAATAAATTAGGGGAAAAAATACCATTCACAACAGGACCAGGAAAAAAATTAAATATTTAAGAACCAACGTAACTAAGGAAGTGAACGATCTCTACAGTGAAAACTCAGCACTCTGAAAAGAGAAATTGGAGAAGACATCAGAAAATGGTAATATAGCCCCTGTTCCTGAATAGGCAGAACCAATATTCTCAAAGTGGGCATATGTCCAAAATTAATATATAGATGTAATGCAATGTCAATTAGAATTGCAATAGCATTTTTCACAGAATCGGGAACATAGTCCTAAAATTGACATGGAACCAGGAAAGGTCCAGAATATTGAAAGCAATCATGAATAAAAACAGCAAAGTAGGAAGCATTGCAATCCCAGATTTGAAGTCATATGACAAAGCTTCTGTGATCCTTGCAGGATGATACTTGCTTGCACTCAGGGTCTCACGCATGTTAAGTAAACATGTTACTTTTGAGCTATAACTTCAGCGCAAATTTTGGGAATTTTTGGAACTCTAAACCTTATTTCCTCTTCAGAAGTATAAACTTAGCTGATATATTTCAGGAGAAACAAAGCCTCAGATAACATTCTTAATACTATTACTGTAGTTTCCCAGTTTTCAAAAAGTCTTAGTGTATAGAAAAATGACTTTACTATGGACACACTTAAGTGAGACTAATAAAAATCTATGTATGATTTATTACCATTCCCAGCTTCTACAGAAATGGAAAGAAAAGAATAATTTTCTATACAGTTATTTAACAAATTATCTAGCTTATAGTTTGCATGAGTGTAGGATAATATAATGTTTGTTCAGAATAACATATCTTAAAACAACATGAACATTATTTAAGGAGAGCATTTCTTGTAGGCGCAGTGGTAACAATATTGAATTCCTATGAGAGAAAGTGAAATTATTCATACAGACTGTGTATTGCACGGTGACTAGTTAAAAATACTGGATGAATACAATCGGGGAACTGAAAAGAATAAACATAATGTGATTTTTCTCTTCCACATTAATCATTTTTGAAAATTGAGACTAAGAGGCAGGGTAGGGTTGCCATGGGCACGGAGCTATTTTTAAAATACAGATAAAACCAACATCACTGCTTTATAACGATGTTTTGAGAATGTTTTGAATGTTACCGAATTATCCGCACTTCTAAGACAGTGAAGTTATTAACTAAAGATGGTCAATTAAAGAAGAATAAGGGAAGTTCAAGAGGAGGCTTTATTTGGATTAATGAAGATTGGGGGGGGAAATTCTCATTTTCTGGCAATTGCATAATATCTGAAGCTTGAATGAACTGATCTATAATTTTTCATTAATGTAGACATACTCCAAATCCTGCAGGCATAAGATGGAATAACAGCTCAAATACAAACTGAAAGAGTGAATGTAAAATTTTCACAA
Source organism: Dinomys branickii (assembly GCA_004027595.1). Taxonomy (NCBI): domain Eukaryota; kingdom Metazoa; phylum Chordata; class Mammalia; order Rodentia; family Dinomyidae; genus Dinomys; species Dinomys branickii. The sequence continues at coordinate 90,089 of PVLD010006434.1, read as the reverse complement.
TTGAATTGAGGTCTGTCTTCAATTATAGGGTTAGGTGGATTTAGAGATATGAAGTTACAATGACAGTGACCACAAAGGGTGTATCTCTGCCCTCTTCAAATAGTAAAACATCTTTGTTCACAAGCCGATGAATTTATTAATAAATTGTTAAAGGTTCCTACTATTAGTCACACTATGTATACAGACAGAAAGTTTCTTTAAAACAGGGGTAAGATGGATTCAGATATTAAACACAGATTCTGTTCTTCACCTTCATGAGTTTGGAAAAGCCATTTGTCCCATCCAATACTCAATATGCTACTTTTAATATAAAAAAGAGGAAAACAAAAAACTAAACTTCCTATAGACAGATGTTATGATCCTTGTACAAAGTTTGGTGTACATATGTTTTATTTTTATCACAGACTTCAGAGAAGATCTAGCTAGGAGGTACACTTGAGTAAAGTGCCCTTAGGTCACTGTATCCATCAATTCAGTGCACTGTGGATCCAAAATCTTCAGAGAAAAAAATTATTGCATTGGTAGTATATGTAAAGGTATTTATTTTCCTTGTTATTTGTATAAGTTGGCTTTCCTGTCATTCAGACAATATACCTGATACCCACAACTTAAAGAAGGAGAGGTTTATTTTAGCTCACTCTGAGAGACTTCAGCCCATCCTTGGCTGGATTCAATTCAGAAACATCATAGTGGACAGGTGTGGTGAAGGAAAGCTGCTTATATCATGGCAGGAGGAAAGCAGAGAACAGAAGAGACAGAACAAGAGAGAGCACCGACCAGACATAGATGCAAAATTCAAGTGCTCATAATTCCCTTTCTCTGAGTAGGTGGCACCACCTAACAGTCCAATCAGCTGTGCACATATCAGTGGGTTGCTTTTGGTGAAGTGAGTATCTTTGCAATCCAATCTCCTCTTCAGGAGCCTCTTAATCCACTCAAGCTGACAATCGAGATTGATCGGCACATCATTATTCCCTAAACAATACAGCGTAATAACTAGTCACACGGTGTTCCCAATATCTTATGTATTACAAGTGTGTATAGGTGAGGTAAATGGCAAGGGAGAGAGGTGTGTAGATTATACATAAATACCACTCAATTTTACATTAGCAAGTTGAGCCTCCCTGAACTATGTGGCCACAATGGTCCTGCACCCCTTCCTCTTGTTGTGGTTTGTGTCGGAGTGCCCTCCCAAAGCTTCATACATTCACAGAGGGCAGGCTTTTAGAGGTGGCTCAATCTAGAGTTTGTGATTGGTTCATTGTCTAGTGCTGGTATTAGGGATGTGAGTGCCACACCAGCCTGCTTACAATATAAAGGAGGAAACGAGGCTTGCTCTCCTGTTGTTTTTGGTGTCTTTGTCAGCTACGAACTGTTGCCCATCTGCCATGCCACTTTGCCTTGGAGCCAGCTGATTACAGAGTGAAACCTCCACACACTGAGCTAAATACACCTTTCCTTCCTTCACCTTGTGTTTGGGGTGTTTTGTCTCAGTAATGAGAAATATGTAACTAAAACACCCCTGAAGATACCAAGGGATGACTGTATATACCAATTAAAAGTTTTATTACTGACAGAGGAAGAAAGATTAGTCCTGATCTTAGTCAAAAGATGTAAAAGCGATAGAAGGAGAAAGATTAAACCAGGAGGAGAAATCAGGACAAATGATGGTGAACAGAGAATCCATGGGGAACAGAGAAATGTACATGGGGATTCTGGCACTTAATCAACACTGTTTGTTTATAAAGGGGCAGCATTTTGCTTTCTCCTGGATTCAGACAATATGTGGGCATCTAAGTATACATGTGCACGTGTGTGTGTATGTGTGTGTGTGTGTGTGTGTGTGTGTGTGTGTGTTAAATTAGGAAAGAAATCGGTGATCAAGACCAGTTTCGTACAATCCCATAAAGTTGTAGTACTGGGAAGGACATGGATCCCAGGTGAGCAATGTAATGTTGGTGCTCAATACCCCACTCCTCTGAGACATGAAAGACCTTCAGAGATTTCAGGCAGGACTTGTCATAGGTATAACTAGGCATGAGGAACAATGGTATTTGTGTCTTAGCTGAAGATTGGAATCTATCTTTCCTTCTATGAGGCAACAGAAGGAATTCATTTGTCTGATACAGTGCAGCCCCTTGGTGTCCAGGTCTGGGTAGTATAGGGATTTATTCACTTCTAAGACTCTCCCTTCTGACGGACTTCATTAAAGCCAAAGGGTAAGTGAAACACATGCACTGTATCAGTACACATATCCTCAAAACACTACAAATTTAAATTCCTTCTGATCCAGCCATTCCTCTTTTGAGTGTCTTCCTGAAAGAGTTAAAGTCATCACATTAGAGCACTGCATGCATACCCATGCTTAGAGCCACACAATTCACAACGCCTAGTTATAGAAGAGGCCTTCACTGCCATCGACATGGGAATGGATAAAGGGAAGGTGACATAAACACACAGTGGAGTAATTTTCAGTCCTAGAGAAGGATAAATTGGAATTTTATAGGAAAATATATGGATATTGAAAAAACAGTGCTAGGTGAAACACACTAGATACAGAAAGGCATATATGACATTGTTTCTCTTATATGAGAAATGCACAAAATTAAAAAAATGAATAAAAAGCAAAGTAAAAGAGATAGTAAGAAAGAGGGAGCTATATTTTATAGAGAAGGGTGGAGGCTGGAGGAGAGAAAGAGGCAGGAGTGAGGAAAGAAGTAAAAATGGTCGACTTCATACATAGATGTGCTAATTCTCCAAGATAAATGTAATTATTATGTACAGCAAAGATGTACCAACAGAAAGAAGAAAAGAAAAAATAATAAAAGATGCATTGTTTTCTTTTAATTGTGAGCATTATTTTCTTCTCTTATTTTTCTCAAGTTATAGACTTTCTAAAACTTCCCTAGAAGATGAACTCTTAACATCAACATCCATTAACAAAGTGAGTACCAGGGAAAAGAAGTCATTAAATGTGATATTTGTCAAAGAAATGTTGCAGTGGAGATCAGCTGGATGTATCCACGCTGCCAGTCACTTGCAAGAAAATATACCGAAATATAAATTTGCAAAAGCAGGTCCTTGGACTTTTGCAAATGTTCAAAGCTCAAAGCTCATAAATAGTATTTTTGATAGAAGAGTATGTAAAAATGAAGCAAAGTGACTTTCAAGGACTTTTAGTGTCACAACTGAAGGCCAAACTAGTGACGGAAATGTTGGGTAAGGTCACCGAGAAATGAGGAAAAAAAAAAAAAACCCATGAAGCCATAGAAAAAGTATTTTAACCACAAGGCTAAAGTGAGCAAATACAGAAACAGCACCAGTGAGTGCTATTTGCAGAAAATCACTTAATATAAAGCACAAAGCTAAGGCAGAACTCTGTACGGGGAATTGTCCTGTATTAATATCTGTTTGATTATCCTGTTTGAATGGAAAGTTACAAATCATGATGCTCAGTTCTGCAAGGAAAAAAAATGCATCTGATGTTTTTCTTTTCTTTTTTTCTGTAGGGTTTGTTTGTTTTTGGCCAATTTCAGAAGACTAGCTAATTGGCCAAGTTCTTAGAAAATCAGGGCAAGAAGATTCTCATACCATTCAAAAACACCACTATATTCAATACCACATCATTCAAAAATTCTATTCCCTTCAGCTGGTGGAAAAGTTGTAGTGATGGAATTTCAGTGAGACCGCTGGATTTCATTGGTACCTAGAAGGAAGTTCTCATTTGTAGAATCTCCATTCTTCACACAGACTTATGGGACACTTAGACATGAGGGATATTTGGCATTATATTTTCAGTGCTTCATTTTATCTTATCAAACAAAGTTTATTCTTGGACTCAAACCACTAGACCCATGAACATAAGAAATGAATGTGAAAACCAACATGGCGACTTGAGAACTAATGGAAGGGTATTGCATATTACATGGATGCACAGGACAAAGGGATAATTGTTTTACTGCTAAGACAGAGCGCACTGGTGTGGGATTTCATCACACTGTATAGAACAGCAATCCATTACATAATTGGGAATTGCATAGTGCTGGAAATCACCATGGAATATTTTCAGACTGTAGTTGAACAGAGGTAAAAGGAACTCCAGATTAAAAAAAAAAAAATAGACAATGAGGGACAGCTATAATTCAGTAATTAGGTGGGAAAAAGTTTTTGCCTCTCTTCATGTGAAAATATCTTATTACCATAGTTCTTAATGTCATATTTTTGCTTAAAATGGAATTTGACATTTTTCAGCAAAACCGCAGAAATGTGGCTCCAAAATCATTTTGCCACCGTATTTGAAATGAGATCCAGCAATTATTTGAATCATAAATAAAAATATCATTTTTCTCAGGCTGGTCGTATTTGCCCAGCATTTTGACTCTGATGTGGTTGCACATTTTCAACATTTATTCTGCTGGGATTTAGTAAATGCTTTGCATGTAGAAATTTATGCGTACCACTAGAGTGGGGAAGCTTTTATTCAAATACAGTATTTGCTACAGTCTTTTTTTGTTCCTTTCCTCTTGGGATCCCAGCTACACATTTCACAGATGATTCTGCTCCCTGTGGCATGTTTATTCTTTTCAATATCTCTGCTGTCTCTTTCATTCAGGATAATTCCCTGGACACCTACTTGCATGTTTCTAGTTCCTCTCTCTCTCCCTTTCTCTGTCTCTGTCTCTGTCTCTGTCTCTCTCTCCCTCTCTGACTTTTCCATTCTTGCTGTCAAGTTCATCCCATTAATTATCTATTAGGTAGCATATTTATAGTTAGGCATTGTGTTTTAAATTTTCAATGTTCTTTACACTGCTGAAATTTCTTAGTGTCTGAGCCACCTCTAAAATATGTTTCTTTTCCAACTTGACCTTATTAGTATTTTCGCTTTTCTGCTGTTCTGGGGACTGAGCCCAAGACCTTGGATGTGTTAAGCAATCCCTCTACCCAGTCAATTTTATGCCCAGATTCAATTAAATATTTTTTAGTGGCAATTACAAAAGTCCTTTGGTGTTAGTCCCAAAATCTCGATAATCCTAGTGCTACTGGTGAGGGGTTTGTGTTGACTGTCTTCCCTTGACAATGAGGGACATATTCCTTACTGACTAAATATTGAGTGTTGTAGGATATTATGTTGAATATTAGGAATGTATTGAAATGACTTGGAACAGTACTGCCGCTGTGTTTTAGTGCATATGCACGCATGGATGGCTGCACCGGACAACAGGATGACTGGACTCCAACCTCTGACACAGTCATGGGGTGGCATGTAAAATCTCAGTTTGATTTTTCTATTCCTGATTTTTTTTTCTTTTTCTTTCTTTCTTTTTAAAAATTTTGTCTGCAGGTAACACATGCATGGATCAACTACAAAATTAAGCAAAATTTCTACCAGTATTTCAGGCTCCTCATCTCAGAATATTTTTTAACACATGTATCCCATCGCTTTTTCAGACATAAGGATGCCCATTCATTTTTTCTGTCCAGCACTGCCATGGGCTTGCTAATGCAATTTTAGCAGGAATGCTTACCATGCCATGTTCCCTGGCTAAAAGCACTAGGTATGGAACATTCATAAAAACTTCATAGTTTTGTAGCGAAAGTGTCCAAGCCACCCCAGGCTCATCTGGCTTTTATTAACTCTCCTGTGATTTCTGTTTACTTTGAAGAGGAAAAAAATAATGACAACAACCAAGGAAAAGACAAAACAACACAAAAACAATAACAATGATACAGAGTTTCAAAACAAGGTGATAGGAAGTTAACAGTGGTTGTTATATTGCATACTGTTATCTTCAGTGAAGTTACTCAGGTTATCAGACATAAGAATGCAAGATTTATCAAATCATTAAAGAGATTAAAATCAATAAAAACATTAGAAATGATACAGACCTTCACTAATCAAGGGAGTAGGGATTTAACAATGGTCGTTATATTGCATATTGTTGTCTTCAAATTAATTGTTCACATTACCTAGTACAAGAACTAAAAAGTAAATAAAACCCAAAAGGTACAATAGATATTGTGAAAGGAAAGAAGTTGCTCAAAGGGAAGGAACAACTGGGATGCTGGAAAGGAGAAAAGATAGAAAGAAGGAAAGAAAAATACACATGGATATCCAACCATAGCTGGGATCATTGTAATGCTGATGTCTACTGGTTTATTGAAAGGAACAGTTGTTAAAGTTTTCTTTTTTTCTGGCCAATTTGACAGATTACATTTCCTGTGACTTCCAATGTTGATCTGTATCTTTGCTTGAGGTTTTATTCTTGTGATCTGTGAATTCTTGGCTCAGTATGGACTGAAAGCAGACACACAGAGAAATGAAATTTCTGAGTTGGATGCCTAAGAATAAAAGCTGAGACACACAAGAGAAAATCAAGGGTCGTTGCGAGGAGAAATACGTCTAATCCTGGAAAAGTGTCCTTTGTGATCTGTGATAGAAATATGGCGGTCTAATTTGGTTTAATGGGTATGGGAATCAGGAAGTTAAAATTAAAGCGAGATCATGTCCTTTGAGACTGCAGTATGAGTGACTTGCTTGGTGCTGGTCCAGTGGTTGTAAGCAAAATATGTGAGGTGATAAGGGCTGCAGGTTAATATTCAAAGGTACCTTTCATGGTCCTGAATGAAGAAACCCTGGAAGTGTGTTAGAAGGAAAGGATCACGATGACGGAGGTAGACAAACATGACAGTTTGGATCTTCTCAAAGAACAAAGAACTAGGAGCTTGGGTATTGAAGGTACAGGTAGAGTGAACATAGAGATTGTCCACTCATCAGTGGACAAATAAAATTTGGCCCCTCTGTAGAATGGAATATTACTTTGCAACAGAAAGAAAATGCATACTGCTGTGCGGTACCTCAAGGAAGATTTTTGCCAAAATTACACCACTGAAAATGATAATCACAGAGTGACCCCCATACCTCTAATCAGTGTATATGAAAAGTCTGAAAGAGGCAAACATGTTCTTGCCCACTCCCCTCACAACGGTAATTCCCAGATCAAATCCTTGCCCGTTTATGGTTGTTTTGGCATCTGCTTCTCAGACTTTCTGGAAGCACAAGCATCCATCCGAGAAAAAGTTGTTTCAGTTCAACTCCTTTATAGTATATTCTTCTTCCAGGTTATAACACATCATGATCACTCACTCATTTATTTATCTGGACTGCGGGATATTTGTGTGGGGGAGAATCCTTTATTATACCCGAACCAAGTATTCTGGGAATCCTCTCTGTCAAATTGCTCTAAAAGGTATGCTGCAAAAAAAAATAATAATAAAATAAAAATAAAAAAAATAAAAAAATTTAAAAGGTATGCTGAAAGAATAGCTGGCTCATTTCAGTATCACATAAAACACAATAATTGTCATTACTGGGCATTCTCTGTGTGTGTGTGTGTGTGTGTGTGTGTGTGTGTGTGTGTGTATGTGTGTGTGTGTGTGTGTGTCCATTTAAACCACTAAAGGATGTTTCAGTAAATGATTTGAGAATAAATAATGATGTATTTTACTACCTCAGATTCATTACTCCTCTCTCTCTCATAGAGAAAATGGCTTAATAAAACAAGCCATTCCTTTTGAGTGGAGGATGCATTTAGAAATGCCACAAATGTACTAAAAAGAAAATAAAGACATCTATTGCTGTTGCAATTCTGGTCAATACTTCCTCAATTTTAACAGGCATAGGGGCCTGGGAAACCTATGGCAGGAGAAATAATAGTTAAGAAACCGGTTCCAGACACCATCATTTGTGGCATATGAATGGATTAATTGTTCTCATGCGACAGAGTAAGCCAGAATATTTCCTAGGTCATGCCTGAGTCATTGAAAGGACATGTAATATCTGCTAATGGTATTAGAAAAGCTTAGGTCTAATTAACCTATTTCTACTCAGTATAAGTTGGCCTTTTGGTGATTATCCTAGGATTTCTCTTCTATGAGAAACCCAAAGTGCAAATAATTTAAAGAGCAAAATATAAGATATTCATAGGAATGATAGGCTGGTAGGAACCAGGGAGAAAGGTGCTGGGGAGATGGGAAGGGGACTGTGGACTGAAGAAGAAGGAAAGCAAAAGAATGAAGATATGACATGTACATATACCAGTTCCCTTAGGTGAAAGTAATTGTTATGCATCAGAAACATACAATAAAAATCAATAGCAAAGCATGCCGCTACTGCATATGACACAAAATACATCGCATCAGGGCAGATAATGACCGTGATGGTTGGTGAGAAGTTTGCTGAGATCACCAGGTGTTGAAATAAGACACATTTCAAGTTACATTAACTTCAAGATAAAAGTACATACACAAGAGGTTCTAAGAAATGAACTTTTCTCCTAGTTATTTCAATTTGGCTGACAAGCTCTTTTTAAAATCAATGAAACAGTCTCAATCTTGAGTTGCATTTGCATACAGTTTAAAGTGAGAGAAAACTGGGCACAGAATGAGGAAATCTCTCTTATTTGTACACTGTTGGCTTGAGGAGTGTCTATAATATAGGCAGGTAACATTTTCTGGTTATATGAAATACTGTCTTGAAACACTGAGGGTCTTTTATCTGAGCGATTCTAAAATTATCTTTTGTACTCTAGGGTCACCTTTTCCTGTAGAACCAGAAATTTAATATAAAACAAGATTAAAAACAACAAAAAATGGATGATTGCTCTTCCTAAGACAGCCTATGAATAATGCACATGACAAGATTTTTCTTAATCTAAAATCCGAGGATAAATATTATCCAATTTGTATCTTTCCTTCACAGCATTTCCCCAGCCTGTTGTATCTGCCTCATATCCTGAGCAACATTATCCTGACTTTATGGATCCCTTACAGATACTAGATAATAAAAAAGACTTTTTCCTAAATCAGGCTCAAATCTCAAATACTACAAAAGTTTATGAATTCCACTCTTTAAAATGATGCCAGTGGCACAAGTACCAACAATTTGTCTTCCAGTTGTTATAGATGCACAGTTCAAAATGACTCTGCTATTACATGTAGAATGTAGGGCTATTTCTGACTGATTTTCATAGCACATTGAAAATATATTACTTGACAATTTGTATTTGGTAGGTCAGGGAGAAAAGAGAAGGGGAAAAATGTCTCAGTCAAACTTTCAATCACCAATAATGATTATCCGATAGAAAAGGCAACATTATCAGCTATGGAAGTGCCAAAATCCTCTACAAATAGTGTGTTATTTTTAGAGATATTTCATGCTGTGCTGTACAGTGAGTAATTATGTTCTTTGTGTAATTTACCCTTAACCTTATAGGATTTTTGTATAAGATTTTACCACCAGGCAATCTGCAGTAGTATAACCTGTCTTGATCATATATTTCTACATGCTAACTCATTCTTTTTATATATCATATACATAAATATACACCATATATATGTCAGAGATAATACTGTGCATCTTTTCCCAAAATCACTCTATCTCTACCAAAGATTTTGAATTTAGTAAGACTTGCTCCTTTTGACATTCCTGTTAATCTTGTTTAGGTTTATTTTTAAAGCCTTCACTGGATACCTCTTCTTAAAAATTTCTCCCTTAAATTTTAAAAAAATGATCAGGAGCATAGTGGGTGGTGGGTTTTGATTTAATAGTATGAACCTGTGTATACTAATGATTGTAGGTTAAGGAACAAGATTTAGTGGCATTTTAGGACAAAAAGGGAGAGTGACTTACACCATTTGGGGGACTCAGTTTGCTATGAATTCCACCACCTTGAATTATTACTCTCAGGATTGTCTCTCAATTACCATGGGCAATTAACTGCACAGTTTTCTGGCATGCTATGAAATAGTAAGAATATTATATGGGGCTGTCACACCGAGCTGTGGCTGACATTTTTTCTTTTTTTCTTTTTGCCGTGCTGGGTATTAAACCCAGGCCTTCCAATTGAGCTACATCTTCCCCACTATTACTATTAATTATTACTATTATTATTAATTTCGAGATAGGCTATCACTAAGTCGCTAAATTGTCCAAATGATTCTAAAAATCGTGATCCTCCTGCATTGACCTCACAAAGCTCTGTGATTAGAGCAAACATCACCATACATTCTGATTTTAAGATGAGATAAACTAGGTCGATTCCAGCTTAGAGAAAGTCCTTTTTCTCCTGAGCACTTTTTAAGCCTCTGGTTCAAATCCTAGAGATCCATTATTGTGCTTCTGCTACCAGAGACCTCATTGCCGTCAGCTACCAGGTACCCAATGAACTGTACTCCGTGCAGTCCTAAACCCTGTGGTATCTTTTTGCTGCAAGTTGGCACCCTGAATCTACTTCTCATACACTAAGACCATGTTTTCCAAGAATATATATACATACTTTAAGACATCATTTCAGAACAACTTAATTACAACTCACCTCTCAAGTAGGGTTCATAGAAATATTACGTACAAACATCTTATGATAGAGTCTAGCAAAATAGACATTGTTCTTAACTGACTAATCAGTGGATAGAATTGTATTTATGTTGCATAGCATGATGAAGTGATCCATGTACATACTGTGAAATGATCACAAGTGTATTAGTTAATAAATTGGCCAGCTTTTCATGACTGAACAAATACATGATGTACGCAAGTTTAAGGAGAAGAGTTTTAATTGGGCTGCTGAGTTCACAGGATTCAATCCATGGTCAGCTGGCTCCAAGGCAAAGACGTCATGCAGGAAGGGGCTGGTGGATCAAAACTGTTCCTGTCATGGCAGCCAGGAAGCAGATGAACAGGAAGGGTTAGTAAGAGAGGAGAGAGGGAAAGAATAAGTGATTGAGAACAAGAACACACCCTTCAACTTTATACCACAAAGCCCTATGTCCCCCAACAATGTTGCAGGCCGTACCAGCCCATTCACCTATGAATTCATGAATGGGTCAATCTGCTCATTCGTGTTCTGTCTTCATAAGCCAATTTCTTTCCAAAATCCTCAACTCTGCATGTATGAAACTTTGTTTATTTATTTATTTATTTATTTAGCGGTACTGGGGATTGAACTCAGGACCCTGCGCTTGCTAGGCAAGCGCTTATTCCACTGAGCTATATCCCAAGCCCCTTGCATGTATGAAACTTTGCACGGATACTTTTGGTACATACCATAATACAGAGCCTTCAATTCACACCTAGCATCGTGTGTGTGTTTGTGTGTGTGTGTGTGTGTGAACTTTAGATCACTTAACACATTTGTAACACTGCCATTTATCCCCTAAGAATGAGGGCAGGTTCTAAGAAACGCAACCTTAGGCACTTTTGATGCTGTGTGAACAACCACAATAGATTTCCCTTATGCAACTAACATGGCTGTGTGTTGCAATGCAATATAATCTTATGGGGCCACAATCAAACATGGTGAGATTACAACAAGAAATATATGTTAAGTGGTTAAATTACAACATATATAGTAGAAAACATATGACTATTCATTCCCTCTCAAAAATCTTTCCCCTCAATTTGGACACGCTTAGCCCATCCTTACTGCCGCTTTGTGAAACAGTTCTGGAAGCGCTCTTAGAGTATCTATACGAGGTGTGATCAACCATATGGTCACCGCTTCTGCCCTGTGCGAACCAAAGGGAAAGACAGGTTTGTAAAAACCAGCAAAAATGGCACTACACCCTCAATCATCTTATTCAAAAGATCTGGCATCTCGTAACTGCTGGCTCTTCTCCAAAATCAAAATGACCATAGAAGGTGAAGATTCTGAATTGACTCAAGGCATTCAGAAAGCCAAGAGAACACAGCTGATGACACTGAAGAGGATTTCCAGAACTGCTTCACAATGTTGCTTGAACAGAGCAGTGAGTGTCTTTGAAGTCAGGGAGAAGGACTGTACCTAACTGTAATCCAACAATACAGCTATAGTTACTTTAGATAACTAAGAGCTTGGTATTGACCATCAAAACTGTCCTCCTTCTTTCTCAGAACTAGCCACATAATCTCTGGTTAAAAAAAAAAAAAAAAAACCTAACCATGGAGGGCTGGGGGTATAGCTCAGCGGAATAAGCTCTTCTCTGGCAAGTGCAAGGCCCTGACTTTACCCCCTGGTTACTATGGCAGGCTGTCAGAGTGAGAGTTTATTTTTCTTTGGTTTTGCCTCTGCAGGAGTAGAAGCTTGACTTGAGGGCACTAACACAGAGATGCACCCCTAGATGTTTTTTATGTTATAATTTTGCATTTTGTGACAATGTCTCTAATTTGCTAAACGGCAAAGTATGGACTTTTGACTCATGATGCTCCTGCCTTGGTATCCCAGAGTTTTTCTTGGTTATTCAAGATGACCTCCTCATAGTCATCGTCATCGCTATAATATTTGCCTTCATCCTTGTTTTTCCAGCTTTGATGGCTTTCTGAGCATTTACATATGAATTCACACAGAACTGTGTGAAGGTCGTAGTTCTAATTTCTGTCATCAAGAAGCTCTGTCTAAGTAAACTCGGAAATAGACGAAAAGGAATGAGCAGCCATGTGTGCCTGAGTAGCTATGTCATCCTGTCCCAGTCTTATATCACCTTGGTGACTGAAATCAATTTCTATCTCACCCTAATGTTCGTCTTTCCGGGCGCAATGCTCATAAGGCAGAAGTCCTCCTCTGGGTGCGCTACCCAAAACCATTTGGATGTAAGAATTTTGCCTGTGTGACCACTGGACAAGTCCTATCTTCCTTATAATTGCATTTCTGTTCTACATGATATGCACCCCCTACCCAAGTCAGTTCACAATTCCCTGGGTACCATGACAATTAACAATTGCCAAGGTAATGACCAGAAAGAATTATCATAAACATAGCGTAAAAGCAGTGGCAAGCTCCTGGAAATTCTCTCTCCTTTCCCATCAACAGATAGAACAAGTAGCCACCTTTCTCTCCCAATTGCCATCTTTGTTTCATGTATACTATATCTATCACTCCCCTGAGCCCCAGGGGTGAAGCTATTCATATGTTTTGCCTCCCACTTCCTTTCTTCTTCTCCTAGTTTCCTTTCATTTTCAATTTGCCCTTGAGCTTCTTATTGGGTCCGCAATGCTGAGAGGAGAGAGAGCCCACTTTAGGATCAGAAACTGTGAATAACTAGTTAGAAATAGAAACCTTTTTCTAGGTTGGGAAAGACACAGTGTTTTGTATCACTGGAGAAGAACCAGGAACAACTGAATATCTTGGAACAGTGGGAAGCTGAAATATATTCCAAGATTCAACACCAGATGTGTGAGCCTTTTTCTCTCTGCAGTTGAGTAAGGTCCCAAGATACAGCCTCAACATAAGCATGCACTCAGCGCACTGAGAAAGGTAAAGAAAATGTGATCTTTGTTTTTACTAGTGATCCACAAAAACGAAGAGAAAGATTGTGGTTCCAGGAAGTAGGGCTGAGGAACAAAGAGATAAAAACAAGGGAAGAAAAGAATGAGTACCTAGGACAAGAGCGGAACACCACTAGAGATCGCTTCTGCAATGTTCCTCAGACCTCTCCATCAGTGGTATGAGAGGCAAAGACGTTTATCTTTTTCTTATTTATAATTGTTGACCCTGAGATTTCTCCAACTCAGTCTCCCACATCTTGTTTCCTGGAAAACACCTTTCTGGCCACTATCTTCTTAGTATCTGACCTGCTGTTGTTAGCTTTGTGGACAGCAACTGCCCTGTGATTCAGGGTTGCACGTGTCTGATGAGAGTGTGGCAGATGTCTCAGCCACAACGTTAGAAGTTCAAAGGGTCTCTGGCCAGCTAACCCCAAGAAATGTCACCAGAAAAGGTTCTAGAGAGGGACATACAAGTTGTCCAATACAGAATGAAGCAAAACTCTTTGTTTCATTGTCTAATACCAGATCCATCTCGTACAGTGTATTTCTGCGTGCCCACGGTCATAGCAGCACAGTTCTTAACTACTAAATATTGGAAGTAGCCTAGGTGTCCAACAGGAGATGAATGGATAAAGAAAACATCTTACTTACACGCAATGGAGTACACTCTGCTGTAAAGAAACATCAACTGGAATCACTTGTAGGGAAACGGACCCTCCTTGAGATCATCAGGTGAAGAAAAATAAATGAGGCACACAAGGTTAACTACTACTTGCTGTGTTTTCTTCTATGAGAAACTCAAAAAGTAAGAATAGAAAGAAAATAAAGATGGGTAAGAGGAAACAGAGATAAAACTATTTTTTAAGTGGGAAGAGGACCAAGAGCTGAAGGGAGATGAGAGAGGGTATGAAAGCTAAGATGTGCTATGTATATGCACCAGCTCCCTGCAAGGAGAGTAAGCCATAAATCCTGCCAAAACACACTAATACAAATTTTTAAATGTGTATGTTTTGACAAAGCCAAAAGCTACCACATTGATACAGTAAATTTGGAAACTTATTTTTTCCTCCTTCTTACCTGAATTCATTTTTAACTGATATGTAACAACACAGAAGACACACAAACAATGTACTATGAGATATTTTAGTACAAGTACACATTGCATACTGTTTACATATATACCTTGATACAGCCAATTGCTACCACATAAAGCAGTATATTTGAAATTTTGTTAATATATTTTTTTCTTTTAAAGAGAATAACAAGCAATAAATATAGAATTTCAAAACAAAATGATAGAAAATTAACAGTGATTATTATATTGTATATTATCATCTTCACAGTAGTTGCTCAGATCCCCAGGTTATAGGCATGCAAAATTGATCCAATTATATAAGCACTAACTTTTCTTTTCAATGAACTAATAGAAATTAGTAGTACAATTACCTTAGCTAACTTGCGTATATATACATATCTTTTTTTCCCTTCCTTCTTTTCTCCTGTGCCTCATCGTAGTTGTTCTTTCCTTTTGAACACTTTCTTTTGCTCACATAAACTGTGAATTGTACCTTTTGGTTCCTATGTACTCTTTCAGTTTCTTTTTTATTAATCCATTTTAAAACTGATATCTAAAATCCGAAAAGGTTAGTATTTACAGGGGAGTGAGCAATGTTTTACTACAAGTAAATACTGTGTAATATTTAAATCAGGATAAGCATGTCTATCTGCTCATAAATTTACCAAGAAATATGGTTTCACTTTGTCTTGAAGGGTAACCAGAATACAACTGTTTACTCAGACAAAAAAGGTGTTAACCACCTTTGTAATTCAGATATTTTCAAAACAATAAGGCAATTGTTTTTTTTTTTTTACATATTCTAAAAGTTACTTTTCAAACCAATTTAAGTGTGACACATCATATGAGCAAGGTTTTTAATAAAGCAAATTCAAACAAAGCAAATTTTATATCATTTTAATAATGTAACATTTCACAAAATTTAATCATGTAACATCTCACAAAATCAAAGTGAGATTTCTGAGTGTTTTCCAATACTTTTATTCTTTACTTCTTAAAGTTTCTTCAAAATTGAAAGTAGTAATGAGTATCTGAATTATAGGAGTTTTTACAAAGATTAATGTATCCTGTGTCTTCTAGCTTGTAGTATAGGAAGACAGGAAAGGAAGAGTTGACAGAAGAATGTGATTATTTAATGACTAGGGTCCATTTTAGATGAGGATTGGTATTAGGTGAATGGCAGCTAGTTAAGTCCACAAAAGACCAACTTTTGTAAAGCAAGTTTGACATAAATATTGAGTGGTTTTAGCTTTGTGTACACCAGAAAGAATCCTTTTTATGACCCTGATTCCTAAGCCATATTCCATAGAAATATAACTGGACGCTTTCCATAGGATGTTAATGTGTAGCTAAGGATGAAACCACTTTTCTTGAGAGGTGGTTATCATCTAGCTTTCGTCTACATGGGACCTGCCCTGATAAAACACAGGTCCTCACTCAAGGCGTTTGGAGTGAAACTTCACACAAACTTCTCACAAATTTCCAAGATGACTATGGTGCCTGCTCCAAGCCCACCTTGGTGAAGACAGCAGAAATTCAACAACCTTGAGATTATACACCCAAGCTGATTTTTAAAAAATCCTACTTTGTGTGCCTTTGTGTGTGACCCTGTAAACTTTTAACAATAGCCTACAGAACACAAAACAAGCAGCCAGTCATGAAGGAGACTTGGTGTCTCCACTGTATAGTGAAATCCAAGTTTGTGTAGATGTCCCCACCATGGTATACAGCCTGGAAAGAGCTTATGAGATGTGACTGAGGCATACACTGAAGGATTGGACTTAAAAAAAAGAAATCTTAGTAAATGACACATTGCCATGAACCCCTTCCCATCACTTTGAACACACTCATGCCAATGTTCTTGGCACTTTCTGAAGCATCCCTGGAGTTTTCTTTCCTGCAGTCTTATGAGATCTGATTAAAAACTCAGTGAATGTTGCTCTAAATGCCATACAACAGAAAGAGGGCTTGTAACACATGGCACCGTGGCCCTTCCGCTATCCACCTGTTCACTGGATCTAACCTAAGGAGAATTCTAGGTTTTCTCCAAAGTCAAAATGACCAGGAAACATCAATGTTCTGAATTCATTCACAACGGTGCAACCAAAGAGACGTGGACACCGCAGCAGCTTGAAAAAGTGGAAAGAAATATAGCTTAAGAGTGTTCAAAGTGAGGCACAACCCTGAGGGGGAATCAAGACAATATGACTTTTGCTGCAATAAATTTTTAAAAATTGAAGCATCCACCATAGCTATCAATCAGACCGCATGCACTGCTCTGCCTTTGGCACTGCACAGGGGAGCAGGGAAGATGGAATTAATTCCTAAAACAAAGAAGTATTTATCAAATCACTGTGTTTTGGGGTTCGTTCTTGGAGGATCTGGGTGCATGCATATTTGACTTCTCTGGTTTACAAAAAAAAAAAAATGACCACCAGCTTAGTGATTTTTTTTTTTTTTTTGACGTACTGGGGATTGAACTCAGGACGCTGTGCTTGCTAAGCAAGCGCTTATTCCACTGAGCTATATCTCCAGCCCCAGCTCAGTAATTTAAAGGAAACGTCTTGCCTTTGCAATTCTGCAAATGTCTCCCTGGGTCTCTGTGGGTTAAGGTCAGGGTTTTGGCACGATTCTGAGGCTATAAAGTTTGAGGGAAGATTACACCTTGCCTTCTACAGCAGCCAGAAGCTGCCTGTTTGCTTTGACTTGCAGCCTCTTTCTTCCACCCGCAAGGCCAGTATTGTAGCAGCTGTGACTGTGTATCAGGCTACATATCAGCGCTCCTGCCTCTAACCACTTCCGCCTCCTTTTCTGAGTTTGAATAATCCTTTGTGATTATATTGCTGCCAACTGATAGTCCGGTAACATCTCCCCATTTAGATGACAGCAGATGAAAAGCTTTAATTCCAACTACCTCTGTAATTGGTCCTTGGCTGTTGTTTAGGTTGGGTGCTGTATCTGAAGACGGGGATCGACATGTCCCTTCAGGGTTCTTTCTCTTGCATCCACTACCTGGGAATCACATGTAGATTTGTTCCATTCACTCACCTCTTTGTATGCTTGATGACCACTGTGACTCTGGAAATGACACGGGATATGTGACTATTTCTCTCTGTTGGTTTCTGTTTTACCTTTGGCTTTCCTAGTAGTGTAAAATGACCGCATGTCAAAAGCTAAAAGGAAATTTAACTGATTCTCTGTACCTAAGAAAGTCAACTATGTTACTCCATGTTGGAGAAATAACGCCTCCTGCCTAGAGAGATTACATTTTTATAAATGTTGACAATTAGTAAATTACATTCCCAAACCTAAACTCTGTGGATAAATAAGGACACTTTACGATTTGCACTTCAGATTTTTAAAATTGAGATTAGACAGCTTTTTTGAGGGGTGGGACCGGTTCTGGGGTTTGGGTCCCCATCCTTGTCACTAATCTGTACCCCCTGCCATTTCTTCATTTTGCATTTTGCTCTAGGGTCTTGCCCAGGCTGGGCTCCTAACTGCAATCCTCCTGCCTCAGCTCTGCAGAGTGCTGGAATTACAGGAGTGGGTGCCACCTATGAAGGAATATTTTAAATATTTACCTCCTATGTTTTTTCTCTCTCAGTTCAGGATTCATTTATAACAGAGATGGCAAACCTTTTAGAAATGAGTCCCTAAAGCACAACCCAAACCCACTTACTTATCTAAAAGTGCCAAGGCTGCAATTAAACCTGAATACTGAAGTTTCAGTTTAGAAAAAGTAGCTCATATGTTAATATCTTCTGTCTTAAGTGAAAAACAGAAAACACATGTGCCATAGGTTTGCCACCATTGATTTAGACATTTAAAAAACCATTAGCTTTGATTTCCAAATATGCTAAATTTCAGAAAACCAAGGAATATATGAAACAATATTTGGAGAGTTTTACTTAATGCCCTTAGTCCATTTTATTCATCAGAAACAACATAGAACTTGACAGTAGACTCAGGAATCCTGGGATGGGATGGATAAGACAGATTTGTCTAATCTAAATTCAATGACCCATTAAAACTTCACCTTCAAAGACAGAAGAATAAAAATCCGATTACACTGTAGTGACAGGTTTGCTATGTGTTTACCAAAACACACAAACAAAAATAATTTCAAGTCATCCTTGGAGAATGTAGTAGTCAGGTTACATTATATGTTTTCTTACTAACCAGGGTATTGTTCTACCACTGTTTCAAACTGTGCCTCTTTCCCAAGTAGCATTGCTGCTGGATGGGTGTCTTGCACTGCCATTTGCAAAATTTTCTCCTCATGGCACTATGTGTGTGTGTACAGAGAGAGTATTCATTAACTGATTGATACAAGTACTTTGTCTAAGTCCCTGGTTCATTGCGTGGATGAGTGAGCTATTTCCTGGTGTAAACAAGGAAATCCCCTGAACTTGGACATTGATTTGAACTCAACCTGTTCAAACACTGTCACCTAACCCTTCTCCTTGTGGATCTTCACTTTGGACTTTAGATGATTATTTACTACGTTTAGAACCCAGCTTGCCTGTACATACATTGGGAATAATTTCAAAGATCAGGTAGCAGAGAAGTTTGCAGATACAGAGCTTTAAGAACAGCCTAGTAATTGGGGCGATTATATTAAATTTATTTCAGCCTTTTGCTGATAGCTTTACATATTTTGGGGAGGTTTATCTAATTTTCTCTTTAACTCTATAATATAAAAACTGCAAATAGCCTATTTATTCTTGATGTATTTGTTTTAATAACTAAGATTTTGAGTTCCAATGTATTAAGAGAAAGGTTTTAAAGCTTTAAGTGGAATGAAATATTTTTCTGTTGTTTATCCCATAATAAAAATATTCTTTGGGTTGGAACCATCCATGTTAAATATTCATGCAGCCGTAGTTTAAGTAAAGTTAAAGAGCCATTTCCTTGGCAGTAAATAAAACATAAATTTCAAATAAAGCAATGTGAGTGCTCAAGGTAGGAATTAGGTATTATTCTTCAATCCACGTATGTCTCAGGAAGTGGATATTTCATGGTATTCTAACTCCCTCTGTGTGGCATTCACACCAAAAATATTCCGAGATCCTTTGAATGAAAACCTTTCTACCTTTGAGTATTGTATTGCGCATATCACAAATGCCTCTTTTTGCTGATTAATAGAGGCTGCATCAAAGATCTTTAGAATAAGTCTGACAGCATTTATTTTTCTGTATAAAATCCCCAGTATTACAGCTCAGCACTGCCCAATTTCCTCCTGCTTAGTGACAGCTGATTAACTACCTCGATCTGACTTAGAATAATTCATCTTTAATGGAGATAGTACACAGATCTGAGATTGGAGAGGACACCAAAATCCCAATAACTTCTCAGAGAAAGGATTTATATACATCATTATTTCGCTGTAAAAGGCTCTTAAAAAAAAAAAAAAACCTGATGTTTGAAGGAGCACATTTTTTTCGAGTTGTAGATAAGAAGAAACTGGATTTTGATGGTGGACATGAATAATTTGCAAATGGACCAGAGGATTTGCTGACATATCCTAGTGTCTTTCCAAGAGAACATGGATATACTTTGGAATAACTTTCCAGCAAGTCGCATTGACTAGATGACTTAAGATTCATTTTGTTCCCAATAATTTGAATTATTTAAGGGAGAAAAAAAATCATGGTTAGTAAAAAGCTAAATGGGTTTGATTCATTCAGAGACCCTTTGAGGCTCCAGAACTGCAGGTAGGGTATGGTCTTTTTCAAAGGATGGCTTGCTCTTAACAAGAAATTATAGAGTCTATTTCCTGAGTTCGTTTGTCTTGATTGGATTAAGAATATAATTGTTCCATCTGCTAACTCAGGGTAAAACGTTTCTGAGTCTGCTAATAAATAAGTGGGCATAGGCACCCCCTAGCAGGACTTGGAGCAGAAAGGGAGGGGCAAAAACCCAGAAGTAAGGTACAAAGTCGCTATTGGTGGCTCAGCAGGAAGAGTGATAGATAGACCCAAGAGGAATCGCAGGGTTTGTCACAATTATAACCAGAGACAGGACGTGGCCCAGACAATGAACACCTTACCTTTTGGTGCACATCTTTCCAGCAGCAGGCACTCCCAGTGGTGGAGGGCATGTGTTACTAAGTCAGTTATCGACCCACTTCTGCCCTGCACTCTCATCGTCATGGAAAATGCATACGAACCAAAATCAAATTTCAGCTTTTGCTTTGCATATTCAGGAAGGACAACAAGGACCTAACTTTACTTTCTCATTTACTCTTATATACATTATCTAATTATTACTTTTATTTTTGGCGGGGTTGGTCTTTCAACACAGGGGTTTCACATTGATATATATCCCCAGCTCTTTTTCTTTACTGCTGTTTTGGGAGAGGGTCTCACTAAGTCACTAAGTTATGCAGCCTCCTGGTAATCCTCCTGTCTCAGCCTCCTGAGTAGCTGGGATTATATATCTGTGCCACCATACCCAGACTTTGTCACTTATTGATTAAAAAAAATCATTTCACTTAGGACAATAATCACATAATGAAAATACATTTTACCTAGTCTTTGTATTTGGGAACATTTAGAGTATGTTGGAGAACCTAGAAATTACTTTTGTTGTGTCTTGTATAAAGAGAAAGCATTTGCATAACAAATGTACCTTTTTTTGAAATTTTTATCAACTCATGTTTTAGGATATAAGATTTACATTCCTTATGTGGAGTTGGTATGTGTCAAAAAGATATTCCATTTTTTAAATTCTCTATCCCGTAGTCTCTCCCCTATCACCTCTTTATTTCCTTCTGATCAAGAAAGATCTATCTCTCTAATTCTTATTATATGTAAATTCTATTTTTGTCTTTACAAATACTCTGGGTTCCTTATATAAGAGAAACTATGTGCTATTTAAGCTTGTGTGTCTGATTTATTTCACTTAACGTTAAGGTTTTAAGGTGCATGTATTTGCCTACAAATGTCTCAAGGTCATCCTTCTTCGTGGTAGAGTAATACTCTCTCGTGTGGAAATAACATATTTTGTTTGCCCATTCATCTATAGATGGACATACAGGCCATGCAGTGACTCCCTTCCCACCGCCTCGGAAACACATCCTGAAGGTAACTAAATAGTTGGGACAAAACTCACATCCATTTTCATAGTACATCCGTCAAGGGGTGTTGTTTTTCGTTGACCTCTGCCAGGTTGTCTACCAAAACCTTGTATAAAGTAGCCACTTGCTACTTTATAAATTATAAATATCTAATCGATGTCGTTCTTATCTCACCCTCGGGACAAACTCTTCACCGTCAGCTGGTGGAGCAATCGGCCATCCTTCCCTGCCGTACTCTCCGCAAGGAGCAAGCTTCACCTCCCGTGGTGCAGACCTGTAGGCCTTATGCTCCTTGGTGCACCTCATTCATCATCTAGAAAGAAATTTGGCCTCCGCTGGTCGTGCCTAGGAAATAAAGCAACCAGGGGCCTTGATTATGCGTCATCCAATAAGCAAATGCCAGCACGGAACCGCGCCCTCGTCAGTCACGCTGCTGAGGAGCACAAAGAATCCCTTCAGCCATCATTTGCAGTTCGCTCTGGTCTTTCTGTATCCGAGCATCTACAGCCCCAGTGTGTTCCTTCACAATGTGGCTGTAAGTCATGGTCATGCTCAGCAGAGGAGAATCTGCACCCTCTTCAACACCTGGCTTGGTGGCACCTTAATGAGGGACCTCGTAGAAAAAGACAGGAAGTTGAAGTGCAACTGTGAGCTCCCTTGAAATGGTTTTATCGCCCTGTGGCATACACAACTTGCTGTGCTTGTCTTTGTGTGTCAAGGAAATATTGTCCAACAGGCAGTGCTATCCTAGGAGCAATTAGCTACAGTATGGTGTATGATTTGATGAAGGTGCATCTGCCTCTCCATGACACTGTTAGCAGGAGAATGCTAACTTTGCCCATCAAAGGGGCCACAGAAGTGCCATAATTTTGACTTTAATATGTCATTTTGTGCCCATGCCTCCACTCTCAGGTTCGTTCTGTATGCTGAGCTTTGTACATCTTACTTTCAGTCTAGCCCTGGCAACTGATTGTTTATCTTCTGTTAGGAAAAAATCATGATGATAACTTGGAAGTTGTTCATCCAGATAATAGGTAGAAAAGTTAATTTTCATTACCTGTAATCCTGTCTTCCACCCCTCCTCAAGCTTCCTTTCTTTGAAATGCTCTAAAGAACAACGGAGCAACAGCTCAGACTTGTTCTTCTTGTGATTATTAGGAGTGATGAAGGAAAAGGTAGGAATCTGGGAACTAGACACCAGTGGGATTTGACTCACACCGCTGGAGAGCAGAAAAGTCGGGAGATCTGATTTTACTTTAGCGAAGTTCACCTGACCGTTTGGGAATTCTTTCTGAGGCTGTGGAAACTGGCAGACAGTAACAGCAGATGATTTGCAAGATTTCTTTGTAATGTTCTATCAGGTAATAGAAATGGAAGAAAGAGTCACAAGCCTTACTTGTTAATCCCAGGTCACAGGGCAACAATTATTGTTTGCGTGTGTGTGTACACACATGTGCGTGAAATATTAAACATATGGGAAGGGAGAGTAGCAGAGTCCAGACACCAATTATAGAAATCAGGGTCCAGTCCCATGGCCCACTTCCTTCAACTAGATCCCACCTTCAGGATATGCCTTGCAATTATGATGTCATTAATAAATTAATTCTCTTAAGGAACCAAGATCTGTCCTCATCCAATAGCTTTCCAAAAGCCCATGACATGCAAACCAAGTATGATAAAGAAATGAACATTTTTCTGGTGACATATTGGATCCGAGCCATAATACAAGAACAGATGGTGTTATGATTTGTGTCTGGATGTTCCCCCAAAACCTCATGCCATCATGGGGGGGGGGGGCTTTAGAGTTTTTGATTGATCTATACTCTGATGCTAGGATTATGGGTGTGAATGCTACACCGGCCCTGGGGTTGATAGTTTTGCATATGTAAGGAAGAGAAAGAGGCTGCTTGCCTCCTCTCCTCCCATTTTGTTTCTGGTTGCTATACTGTGTTCTGCCACCATGAGCTGTCACCCTCTGCCATGTGCCACTCTGCTGTGGAGCCAGCCGAGTTTGGACTGAAACCTCCACAGACTGTAAGCTAAATAAACCTTTCCTTCCTTAATTTTGGGTATCAGGTATTTTTTTCTCAGCAATGAGAGGAAAGAAACCAAGATGGATATAGACCCTTCAATGTCCCATTCCTTGCATCATGCACAGTTAGCAGAAGAGTGTTTCCCCAACTAACCAACCAGAATAAACACCTAGGGGACACGATGACATTGCAACAAGGTGGAGCCATGTATCCAAGGGAGGGCAAGATGATCAAAACAGTGCTGAAAAATTGGTAATGCCTGGTGATGCCTTGGCTGTCCTTAGAAGTGTCACACAACACAATTCTCATGTGTTGGTGGTGGTGCTGATACGAACAAACCTACTGAACTGTCAAGTTAGACACAAGAGACTTAAGATAGTTTTACAGCTAGCTTCTCGTAGTTCCTTAAAAAGAATGCTTTGTGCAAATATTGTTTAGACAAGATATCATGCCTGTATCTTGTACTCTGACTAGTATGAAGACAACTGTGTGAGATGTAGCAACTATTGTAATTGTCCTATTAACGTGTTTCAAAACTCAGTTTCAGTGTTTATTTTTTTCTCTGGTTGGTTTTTTTTTTTTTTTTTTTTTTTTTTTTTTTTTTTTTTTTTTTTTTTTTTTTTTTTTTTTTTTTTTTTTTTTTTTTTTTTTTTTTTTTTTTTTTTTTT
>PVLD010006434.1:0-65835 GCA_004027595.1 Dinomys branickii | reverse complement strand
CTTCTAATGTGCTGGGATTACAGGCATGCACCTCCATGCTCTGTTTTTTAAAATATTTTTATTTTAAAGAAGATGATGTTAAGAAAGAACAAAAGTAAAACACAGACAAAACAAAGCAAGGACATTGAAAATGATATGGGATTTCAAACCAAATGATAGGGATTAACAGTGGTTGTTATATTACATAATGTTATCTTCAGCGAAGATGCTCAGATTACCAGATGTTGGAACAGAAGATTGATCAAATCATTAAAGGGAAGAAAAAATAATAATTTAAAAGAACATTACAGACAATACAGAGCTTCACTAGACAGGATTGTACGAATCCACCAATGGTTGTTACACTGTAAATTGTTGTCATCACATAAACTGCTCAGATTACCACATACCCTTTTAATCATTAACTGTTCCTTTCAACAAATCGTCAGACACTAGCAGTACAGTTATGCCACCAGTACTTTCTTTTTCTTCTGTCCTTCAACCCAGTTGTTCTCTCCTTTGAGCAGTTTCTTGTCCTTTCATGTATAAAAAAGATGTGGTATTACCATGCCCTATATTTTCTCTTTCAAATAAAATTTTTTAAAAATTATAACAATGAGCATAGGGTTGTGCCAGATACCTATAATATCAGCAGTAGAAGAAGCTGAGGTACAAGATCCAGCCCATTCTGGGGAATTTAGTAATTTAGAAACACCCAATCTCAAATTTAAAAAAAGAAATAAAAGAATAAAAGAAAGCCTGGGATGAAGTGAAGTGTAAACACTCTAGGTTCAATTCCAAGCACCAAAAAAAGAGATAACGTCCATAACGGTGCATGGGAAATAATATTTGATAATAAATCATTATATTTGTGGCTTATGTGTTTTACATACTTGAGAGCTAGATCAGATTATGTTTCTTTGCAGTATGGATGTCTTTTTATATTTGCTCCTGATATCATACCAAAAATAACTTTGTCATGCAAAAAAAAAAAACAGCCACACACACACACACACAGAACAGAATTCTAGGGAAAATAATGTGGTCAATCTACTTTGCACCGTATAAAAAAAAAAATCACAAGGCTGAGATTATGAGCCACTTTACAGAAGGAAATGGCTTTCAAAATAATTCCTTTTTTTGGAGATCAAATTCATCTCTCTTTTGATCTTTTCTCTCTCTCTACATGTAGAGATATGTAGGTAGATATAGATATATTTGCAATATGTATACCTAGATAGATATAGATAGGAATGTCTATCTCTCTCTATATATCTATGCTATATCTATAGATAGATAGATAGATAGACACAGAGAGACAGAGATTCATCATTATGCCATTATGTTGTACATAACAAATCCAACTTGTTAATTAGAAAAAAATAAAATGCAAAATATCAAAAACACAACTGTACATACGAAGCTATATTTCCAGTATGGCTCAGAGGAACTAATGACATCAAGATAGTATTTTCTGGGATAAAAGCTTCAGCAATGTGTGTGGTTCCCAATAATGATACAGATTACACTAAAAAGGTGTCAAGAAACAAAAATATCCCCAAAACCCCAACACCACCCTGTTCTTCAAAATCTGCTCTTCAAAATCCACCTCAAAGATCTAATGGGTTGAGAACACTTTTACATGTTGCCAGTGGGCTGAGGTTCTTTTGCATGATTCAGATAGAAATCATGACCTGGCAAAGTACAGCTGTGCTTATCTCACAGAGAGTCAAAGCTGGTTACTTTTGCCTTTGACCACAATGGTCAGGTTATAGATATGGGAGAATCTCAAAAAATAATCTTCACACTATCCCCACTGAGGGTGAAATACACACGTTTTCATCTTTGCAGGCAAAATGGCCTCTGTCTCAACTTCTCAGTTTAGCCAGCATATTTTGAAAGAGGTCATGGACAGTATGGGAAGGAATGGAAATATTTGTACAGCAACACAGACTTATTTGAGGGCATCGATGTTTGAGATCCATATCAGTTCCCTGCACTTGCTATTTTGAAACATTTTAGAATCCCGGGAAATCCAGAGTCTCCACATTCTCCTGTGTCCTCTGTATACACAAGTATGCTCCATCCAAAACCCTGGTCTGAGTGGCACACTAATTGCCATTCATAAACACAGAGTAACAGGTACCATCACCCAGGGTTTATGGTTTATGTTGGGGCTCACTTTTGGTGTTGTATATTCTATGGTGCGGACAAATGTACAATGGCATGTGTCAACTGTGGGAGCACCATAAAAACTGGGTCTTTTGACCTACGTATTGTATATGCTCCTCTATTTCTACCTTCCAGGGTCTGAGCCTTGGTGACCACTGATCTTTTCATTGTCTCCATACATACATTTTTCCAGAACTCCAAGATTTAGAATTATATAGTATGTAGCTCTTCTGACTGGGTGTTGTTTCTCAGTGATAGGCATTTATCTTTTCTCCACTTCTTTCTATGTCTTCATAATTTACTTATTTTTAGCACTAAACACTATTTCACTGTTTCTATCCCTGTCTGTTTATGTGATGCGGAATAGCAGCTGGCTGCTTCTGAGTTTTAGCAATTGTGGAGAAAGCTGTTGTAAACATCCCCAGGCGGGTTTTTATGAGAACATAACTTTTCAACTTTTAGGAGTAAGCACCAAAGAATGAGATGGGTGCCTCACAAGGAAAGAGTCAATTTTGAAATAATTTTCACATCAAAAAGAAGATTCCTCTTTCTGATATTTTCATCATGTAACTGTGGTAAACTTCTTCGTTGGATGTGCTACTACATGCCTCTAATCTCAGAAGTCTGGAAGGCTGAGGCAGGAGTATCATAAGTTCTAGCTCAGCTTGGAAAACTTAGTAAGTTCGTGAGATCTTGTCACAAAAAATGATGGGGGATGCAGCTCACTGGAGGTCCTGAGTTAATCCTACAACATTCCCTCGAAAAGAATAAGCTTTGAAATTAAAAGAAAAGTCTATTATTTAGTAAATGACCTTATCTCTGAAAGGAACAATCCGCATGTTTCATCTTCCTCAAAGTTGAGGAGAGGTTTTCACACTAAACCAGGCCAAATTCATCTACAGTGCCCTGCAAATTGCTTAAAAGGATACTTGGTAGAGAACTGTACTACTTTTGTGTTGATAAAGTTGCAGAGGTGTGACACCACTGTGCTTTGAAAACAGCATTTTGGAACTCAGAAAGGATGGCTGAATCAAAGTTTGGGAATGGATTCGAGACAAGGCACAGTTCAATGCCCTACTTCAAACTCTAGTCTTGTTTGTAAAATGTGTATCACTTTAGAAAGAAGCCCTTCAAGAGTGGGAGCCTAATGTAAATTAATTTATCCATGCAGCCCGCAGTGAAAACATCTATATCAAAGGACTGCCAGGATGCGAGAGTCATCAATATTTACTACACAACCCTCCATCTCATTTTATTTTTAAAGAATCCCTTTCAAGAATTTATTCAATGTCCTCGTGATTCATGCTGACTTGCAGGTTAACATCGAGATCTTGGTATTTAAAGGACCCAGAGCAAGGAAAGACAGTGTTTTTTGGTTCCTTTTGTTGGATTGTTGGGAAAGCCCCTAGGAAGGTTTTCAAGGAATGTTGACAATGAAATGAACATTGGTCAAGCCAAGCGTGTTCCATGTATCTCCTCCATCTTATGTGTACATTGATGACCCTTTGTACATTTTTGCAAGGAAGCTTGGTTTTCATTCTCTTCTCTGTTCACTTCTTTCTCATTTTCCATTTGAGCTCTAAGGATGTAAGAGGCACTTCAGCACTCTGAGGTGCAGTGTAGCTGTTCCATTTATCTTGGTCCCCATTCAGGCACCTTCAGTCTTTGGTGTTGGTCAAGCACCCATAACTTCCAGCAAAGCCTTCAAAAGCCTTCCCGAGTCGGCCTGATTCTCAGTGACTTTCTTTTTTAAGAATCTTAAGTGTAAGCTTTGTTCATTTCTAGCTCAAAACCTACATCATTAAGGCATGGTATAGTTAACCATATGTCATATAGCAACTACTATTAATTCCTATCATTTTATTTTGAAACCCTGTATCATTTTTGTGTGTGTGTGTGTTGGTTTGCTTTTGTCTATGTTGTTGCTATTTCTAAATCTCTTTCTTTAAAAAAGATACATATTTGCATCTTGGTTGGTCTTTATAAGCAGTGAAAATTATTGACAGATCCAAGTTCTTTTCTATCAACTCTGTACTGAGAGTCTAGATTTGTGTGAAAATCAAAAACCAGTAAGATACAAGGGTGGTGCTTAACTTCTGTAATCCCAGTTGTCTAAGAGGCTGGGACAAAAGGATTGCAATTTCAAGCTCAGCCTGTGCACCTTAACAGCTCTACAAGACCCTGTCTCAAAATAAAACATTAAAAATAATCAGGAGTGTAGATGAGTGCAAAAGCCCTGGGTTCAAGCCACATCATCCCCTCTCCACAATACTGGAAGGAGGATGATACTCACATGTTCTTGTCTTATAGGGCATGTGTTCAGCCTTCAACATCTCTCATTACTACAAGAATTCATTTCCAGTAATAGTATTAAGCTTGATGTTTGCAGTTCCGTGCTGACTGTATGTCTCCATGTAGAGCTGGAAGAAAACCAAGTTTGTACACACAGAAGCATCCATAGAACTCTTGGTAAAAATTCAACACAAAAGCTTCAAACAGCACTGTAAATTTTATACCAGCTACAACTTGGAATCTACACATTCCACTTTCATTATTATACGATTGGAACACCACAAGGCTGTTTTAACTAATACGTCTTAGAGTCTCACTAAAGATGAAGTCCAAATGCCCTTTGTTTATAATGTTTGCTGTGAGCTTATGAACTTTCTCATTCAGTTTGCAGAAAGCTTCCTATGTGCAGAACTCTGGTAATAACTTCATCTTTTAATGACAAGACTGTCCTAAATAAATCTTCCAAACAGGAGGCTGAAATATAACAAGCATCTGATTGTTGAATGAAATTGATGATGATTTCTAGACTACTTCCTCTTCTTGAAGTTGTAGAGCATGACAGTTCATCTCCATTTGACTACAGGGATTGTACTAGTGAGAAATATAAGCTTTGCTTCACTCTGAGTAAATAGTAAGATAAACTTGGACAAGAGGAATGAAAAAATGGGAAAATGTTATTTTATAAACAAGAAATGCTAAAAATAAGGAAATTTCAGGCAAGAAAAGTAGAGATAGATGGTAGCGTCCTCTGGCTAAATATTATATTTTTGGCCAACTGATGTTAGTTTCAATAATGAAATCTGCAAATAACAGTTGAGGAACAAATCCGGCACACCAGCTGATTTGTGTCAATAAAGCTTTATTTGAACGTGGCTATGTCTACCTCTTTACGGCCAAGTTGGCAGAACAATATTACAGTGTATAATATGTGAAAGAAATCAGATAGCCTGCCAAGCAGAAAACATTTACAATCTGGTGCTTTCCAGGAAAGGTCTGTTAAAACTTACCATAGATAATATTAGTTACTTTGAAAATAGAGTCTTGGTACTTTGTGTATGTTCTTTTAGTAGTTCCAAATATCCTGCTAGATGGGTGTTTGTATTTGTAGTGTTTATCAGATGCTCAGAGTATTTCAGTGAGTCACAATTTACCTGTCAACCACAAAAGACAGTTGAACCTTGATTAGATGTTTTGCCATTATAATTCCATAAATTTAATCTAAACTTCTGAGAACAGTACAGAGTCAGGGTTCCTGTCATATATAAAGGGGATTAAAAGTATTTGGAGTTCATAAAATGCTTTAAAATTATACAGATGGCCCCAGACTTACAATAGTTTTGCCTCTGACTTTTTTATTTTTTGGCAGAAACAACACAGATTCAATAAAATTCATACTTGCAACTTTGAGTTTTCATGTTTTTTCCCCAGGTCAGCCATAAATGGTCCAATTCCCTTTTGCGATGTCAGACATCAGCAGTGTGGCCCAGCCCCTAGTCAGCCAACTGTGTAGATGTGATACTTGAGGTACCATGTTCCTAAGCTATGCTATTCTTTAGGATGGCTGTGTCCAGTGTATTGTGGACTTACTGGTGTTTTCAACCTAGGATGGGTGAATTGGGATGTAATCTCATTGTACATTAAGATGCATCGGTAGCGGATCCATGGCAAAATGGCATGATACAGGACTTCTATTCTGGCGCAGTGATGGGGTTAATAAACATCGGTGATACACACAGGAAGTGCGTATATTGTAAACATATCTGCCTGTCCTTTGGTGGTTTGAACTGCTCCTGAACACGTGGATAACATCCTGGTTTTATCAATACTAACAGTACACCCACTGAAACCAATTTAAGTCACAGATTTCTTCTGAGCCAGAAGATGTCAATGTTACACAAATCAACAGAAACAGGATATTGTCCCGACACATCTATTTCCATTTAAGTAAGTCAAATAGTAGGCACTCATGGCAAATACACAAAAATGTAAATGTAAATTATCACTACAACCTACACAGCATCATCATTGGTCTAAAGATCTGGACAGCTATCAAAAACATTCTAAAGTGTGTATTGAGTATGTGAATTCAAATAAAATATACTTAATTTAGTGGCATTCACAGATAAATGAAAAGAAAGGCCTTTTGTGAGGGTTTGTATGTGTTTGTTACTTAGAAAACACACAAAAGCCACTGGCTGTACTAACAGACCCTGAATTATAGTTTTGTTCAGCTTTGTCTTTGCATAAACCAGCGACCACGTCTGTGTGAAGAGGTAATTTTCACAGTTCACGAGCTTTTACTTGAACTTTATTTTAGATGAAAGGCCAGGTTTGACAACACTCACCTGTACGCTAAATGTTTGAGGGTCTAATGCTTGTAATCTATCATTAAGGAGGAAAGCCAGAATTACCTTTCTGGAAATGTATCAGAGCACTGCACCAAATGTGCAGTGCAGACAGATACATCTTCTGGCAATTACATTTCTTTGTGGGTTGACATCCTCCATAAAAACGGTGGTCTTTTCATTAGCTCTGTGTTTGATACATAATCGTTCCTTTGTACAAATGAATCACCATAAATATCACTGTAATAAGAAGTCAACATGCAGACTGCAATACTCTTTTATCAGATTACATGATCTCGAAGGGATGATATCATTAAAAAATCAGGATGTTGCCGTCTAGACCAATCCTGCACAATGCAGATTACTATGACAATGAGGTATTCTTCTTTCACATCACTAAAAATCAGAGCCATGTCTCACAGGTAGATAATGAGAAGTCTAAGAGGTTACTGGCCCATTAGGAGAAACTGAATTTTAATTTAATTTTAATCCACATGAAGCTAGCAACTACTTTATAGGGTATACAAAGACCACTTCACTCAGACACATTAACCTAAGTAATAAGGTAAACTACAGTCTTTGAAAATTAGAAATAATTTAAGATGCATGGATTTCATGTCTACTCAGCTATCTGAGAGCAAAGATAGTTGTAGCACAAGCC
Organism: Dinomys branickii; assembly: GCA_004027595.1. Lineage (NCBI taxonomy): Eukaryota > Metazoa > Chordata > Mammalia > Rodentia > Dinomyidae > Dinomys > Dinomys branickii. Next base: position 58,386 of record PVLD010006434.1, on the reverse strand, counting down.
CTAATTAAATACCCACACAATTTCCATAAACATAGGGCCACTGTCCCATTGGAAGTCCAGAATGTCTCACTCTCAAAAAGCCAACATGAAAATTTTAATCACTGCTTCATAATCAACCAGGGATTTTAGGGTTCTAGCTCCTATAATACACTTAAATATTTTCTGACTTTCAAAATTTTAATTCTATGGTAGCCTAAATAACATCCTTTCCATATAACACCCACAGCTTGAAAGTCACAATCCTTGGGTGCTGTGTTGTTCGTCTCTTATGGGCTAAGCGGTGTTCCACCTGAAATTGATATGCTGAATTTTTGACTTCTATGACCACAGCCTGTGACTATACTTGGAGAGAAGTTATTTAAAAATATATTTATGGTGAAACGGGGTCAATAGAATGAACCCTAATACATTAGGAATAATGTCCATATAGGAAAAAGAAATGAGCACACAGGCACGCATCCAAAGGGATTGCTGTCTGAGGACATAGAGAGAAGACAGTGTTTGGGATTTCAAAAGAGAAGCTTCAGGATTTCACCAGCAAAAGAGTTGGGGAAGATCTAAGGCAGAAGAAGGATGAGGTTATCTTTGGCTATCTGTTAGGGTGAAAGAATGTGGTTAACAGGCATGGGATCAGAATCGCTCACAGAGCCAAAGAATCACCATCAGTTGACAGCCAGAGTGGAAACCAGGTGGCTCCTGCTCATCGCCATGGAGATATGCTGCTTCCAATAGCCCAAACTCACAAACATATTTCCCACCGGCACCTCCAGGTAAGACCCTAGACAAACCACTACCTGATTTTTTATTTGTAAAACTTGGCTAACGCAAAGTGGCCAAGACCTGGTAATCCACTAAGAATAGAATTGTATTTGGTTTATGGTTTCAGAGGCTGGAATTCCAACCCCATGGTGCTGACACACGCTGAGACTGTGCTGTGCCGTAGATTATCTGTGGCAATTGAGCTCAATTGCCAACTCATCTGATTAAGAGATTCTGGAGAGGTGATTGGATCACAGTGATGCTATCTTCACCAATGGGTTCATCCACTGGTGAACTCATGGCTGAATGTGCATTTAGAAGGTGGGATACAGTTGGAGCAGGTGGACTGCAGGCGAAATGACACTGGAGGACCCAAATCTTGTGGGTACTGGTTTCCAGTTTTCTGATCTGCACTGTGATGAAGCAACTAGTTTTATTCACCGTGCCCTTTCATCATGATATTTAGTCTTGAATCTAGTCAACCATGGACTGAACTCATGCAAGCCACAAGGCACATTCAGCCACTCCTTTTTTTACACTATACAGATGGAGTACATTGGCCCAAGAACAGGAAATCATCCCATCCTGAGACAGAGCAAGTGTGCTAGCTCACATCTATCCTTCAATTTCTGTAAAGACACTAAAGCTTTGGTCAGAGGCTCCAACCTCCTGACCTCACATATTCCTAATCTTCCTCTAATTTGCCCAAAACTTGCACGTCCTTTATCATACGACCTTGAGGATTAAGTTTCTAACATACGAACTTTGGGAGGGTGGAACCTTCCAACCCTAACAGAGTAGAGAATTCAGTTGAGCCTCCTGAACTTAACTGTAATGCTTAAGGATAAAGAAAAAAGGAAGTGCTCTAATCCACTAAGCACGCTGTTACCTGTTGCAGCAATAGCAGAAAATCCAGCCCTGTAATGTGGAAGGATATTTCTGTCAACTATGGATCAGTTAGATGACAGTTATCCTAGAATGTTGCCCTGCCTAGGGATGTTTTAGTTTCTGTAAACACACTTGATAATGTCTACACAAAATCATCAATGAATGCATTTCTAGCAAGATATCCCTGTTAACTGACTCATGACTGTCACCACACATCTAGATGATCTTTATTACCCAACAATAACATGCCTCTTTATAGTGCCATTTATAGTTCATACATTTGTAGGCAAACCACGGAGTGAAATTAGATTCTGTTCTGTTATGCTTTGGGGGCTATTTTGCAAGGGGAACAATATATAAAGCAAGGCACATAGTTTATAAGATTATTTATAATAGTCACCCAAAGAATCAAATACAAGAGAGTACAGGAAAACTGAGGGCCTAGATCCCTTCATAATTTCTTCATGAGTCCAGCTGAAGACCTAGAGCTTGTAACAATGCCTCTCACAAGTCCAGACCCCATAAAAATACCTCATGTATGCCTGTTTCACGGATCTGTGATGGGAAGGCCCAAAGGTCCATGGTGGAAGCTAGAATGTCTGCACCAGTGGGATAAAGGATCTGTGCTAGCAGGTTGAGGGATCTGCAGTGGAGAAAGGAAGTGACAGCTCCCTGGAAAGGTACCATAGCCATCCTATGCAACAGTGAAGTATTGAGCTCCTCCGATGATCAGGAAAGCTGAGCTCCCATCAGGGAAAACAATCTGACAAGCTCCTTCAGGAGACTGATCTCTGCCCCTTCTTCCCCTCTGGAGCCAGGAAGTGATGCTCAAAGTGAGGACCAGAGCTCCCTCAAAGTGAACCGAAGCTATTCACCATTCCAACAACGTCCCGAGCTCTTTGGAGGATGAAAACAGCCAAATTCATCAGGAAAGCCAGTATGACGAGCTCCTCCAAGAGAAACAATAGGTCTTTACAGGTTCTACCAGCTTCCAACAGCCTCACTTCTCCAGTTCTGCCTCTTATGCTGCTGGCAACAATCCTCGGGTGGGCCTCCTCCATCCAGCACCATGCTTTGTCAGTTCATCTGGGGGTTATAAATTGACTACAAGTTGTCCATCCACCACCTGTTCTTTTCCTGCTGACGCTGTTGATGTACCTGAAGCAGACATGAACACAGTGAAAGGCTATCATGCCTAGCAGATGCAGAGCCACTTAAAAGGATTTTCTGCAGTAATAAGCAGGTCTTCCGGGTAAAATACTACTTTTGTCCATGACCCAACTCAAAACAATCAAGAAGGACTTCAGGGAGAGTTTCCAAAACTTCGTGTACCCACATAGCCTAGATGCGAGTCAGTGCTATAAATCTCTGCAATTCTCAAAGGGCAGAGACTCCAGTGACAATATTTTGTTCTTTCTATTGTCCAAGTAAGTCATAGTATTAGTTACAGCAAATTAGCTGCAACTTCACAGACCAAGGGTTGATTTTTATTTCCCCCTTGGGGTTGATTTTTATTTCCCCCTTGGGGTTGACTTGTGGGTTTCTCTGGCATTTCTCTTCCGCCTGTTTAGGCTTAGCAAGTTAACATACCATAAATATTTAAATTTAACTGTGGCTTTGTGCTTTTGTTAGACACAGTATCATTTAGCCTCAAGGAAACACATTACACTTTTGGTTCAATAGGAAACAACTAATACTCCAGCAGAATAATTACGGTGCTGTTCTCCACCAAGCTTCAACCACAGGATTTATCACCAACCTGCTATTTGATTTACCATAATAACACTTTCTTCTGCAAATATTGATTCTGTTTCCACTACATCTCAGGAACCAGTGAAAGGCTGAATGGGAATAGAGAGGAAGGACTAACGATCTAATCGGTAAGAAACCCGTGCAAAATGTACAAAGACTTGTGCATATGATACAAGATTGCAAACCTGAAAGTTGACAATGCCAGAATAAGAAGAACATAGTGTGAGGATCAGAAAATTATACATCCAAAAGGGAACTTGATCTTGAGGAGTGACTTGGAAGACTTCGAGAATATTTCGTGAGAAAGCATAGCGCTGGTGCAAAAAGAATTAGCAAAGACACATAATAGGAGTAATAGTAGCATGTAAACTGAAGTGTGATTTAGCTGGATGTAATAGGCAGCACTTTGTGACTGTGACAAAATACCTGAGATAATGAACTTACAAGGAGGGTGAGTTTTTTGACTCATAATTTCAGAAATTTCCATCCATGCTCACTGTACCCACTGTTTTAAAGCCTAGCAGTGAGGTAGAACTTCATGACGGATGATCAAAGTGGAAGAAAGCTGTTCATCTCCAGATAGCCAATGAGAAATGCAAGAAAGCAAGAAATAGCCGAGGGAAAGGGTGAAGGACCAGTTGCAGTCATTGTATTCACAGGTCTATTTTCCACGTCCTCCAAAACAACCTACCTCCTAAATTTCAATCACCTGTCAATACTGCCATGAAATTATGTTCAACATAATTCATCTACTGATGACGTTAAACTTCTCATATCCAATCGCTTGCTCAGAAGCCTGTGAGCCATTACACTAGTGATGGGGGATATTTCAAATCAGTAGATATAAATAGATATTGCAGAATGGAGATAGAATCTTGGCATGGCAATTTCTAAACTTTTCTGCAGTCAACCCCTGTTTTTCCATCTTCTTCCCAGGATGAGGATGAGTAGGCTTAACCTTTGGTATTGGTTTATTCTAGCTTGCTTCTAGCTTCACTGTATTTTCAGTTTAATTTTGACTTTAAAGGATCCCTTGAAAATGGCTGTCTTATCCATCACTGAGGGTCAGCACACTTTGAAAGATATCTTTTTAAGTGTTCTTTCTTGGGATGCCTCACTCAAATATTAATCTAGCGACTGCTTTGAAGGGTCCTTACCAATGGAGGTATGGTTAGCATAAGCTCCCCTAAAAATAGATAATAGTTTGGATTGTGCACGTGGGACTGACGCAAGGTTACAAGCCCTTGAATCAAAGAAATTTTAAGAGAGATATTTGAAAATGGAAGGGAAAGTGAGGATGAAGCAGACAGACTCAAGAACGAACAGTGTAAGCTGGGTGTATTGAACCTATAAAATTTTGAAATGGGTACATTTCATGTTAAGTGTTCCTACAACAATCTTTTATGAAGGAGAACAAAAGACAGCCAACTGTAAAGAATACATGAGATGTATCCAGTGGATATGGTACCTTACAGGGGTCCTCTGTTATCAGCTTCAAGCAGAGCCATGGACCAAAGAATACAAAAGACCCTTGGACATTGCTTACATGCATCATTCCTCATAGAAGAAACATCATGTGTTAGTGAAGTTTGTGTGTCTGATGAATTTCAGGGAAATAGACTTTGTTCACATGGCAGGAGAAAGTAGAGACGGGGCAAGATAGTATGGATAGGAAAGAAAGTAGTAAAGAAAATGAATTAAGATGTTTTATATACATGCACCAACTCCTCACAAAGCATGTAATCATTACAGAAAGCAAATATGGGCTAAGAAAATAAGAACAGAAAATAAAAAAGAACAACCCTTGGGAACAAGAAAAATGGTAAGGAATCAGGGAAGTCAGTTCCACAGACACATTCTCCCACCTCCATTAAAATTCTGGAAATAGTTCATTCTGCAAGCTCCTAGCACCGGCCTACATTTTTTAAATTTTATTCTTGGTAGACCCAAAGGTTAGAATTGGCTGAGCTACATTATGTTGGAAAGTTCAATCCCCTGGAAGCTGTTAGCTCCTAAGTGTGTGCGACTTTAAAGCACCAAGCTTGCATGGATTTGTGACGTTGTAGCAAGTGAATATTCCACATCCAAGAGGTCTGTACTGCTGTTGAATGACAGTCCTTTGAAATATTTGCTCATCACTGAGGGAAAATGCCATGCAGATTCAATATTCGATATCTTCAAGCCCGACCTTGTCTTTCAATAGGAGAAAGAGCGGGAAAGTCGAATCCCTCTGGTCTTCAATACATCCGGCTTCAATAAATCCCTTCAGCCACATCCAGAGCTATGCAAAGCCAATTTAGTTAGGTCTTTCTTACACAAGTTGACACAATCAGTCCAGTATCACAATGATACCAGAGACTTTCCTAAACTCGTTCCAATCATCCAATCATGAGTATGGCAAAATGATGTCTATGCTTCTTGGTACCAACTTTAGGGCTATCTCAATGTCAGTTTCAGGGGCATACCCTGTGTACCTACAAAGAACATGCACCCCGCCAATAATATAAGCAAACTCTCAAGGTTGTAATCATAGAGTTTCCCCTAGGATGAGATGTAAATGCAGCTGGTAAAGGGCCAGTGTGAATGATGCCACCCTCACCCGTGAAAATAATCTTTCAAATAAGTGAGCGGAATAAGTCCTAGAAATGAGTATCTGTTGTCAGTGTTAGTATTGTGACCCAAATCCACAAGCAAGAGGCAAGTAAACACTGCACACTGCACCAAGTACTGCTGAACTAAACTGAAGATATTAGTACACTGTACATATAAGATTTTGAAATGAGTACATTTCATGTTATGTGTTCCTACAGCAATCTTTTATGAAGGAGGACAAAAGACAAACAACTCCAAACGACACATGAGATTTATCTAATGGATATGGTTACCTTAGAGCAGGTTGGAACAAATAGGAAAGAAAGAAGGAAGGAGGGAGGGAGGGAGGAAGGAAGGAAGGAAGGAAGGAAGGAAGGAAGGAAGGAAGGAAGGATGGAAGGAAGGTGAAGGAAAAGGACAAATTATAGTAAAACATTTCTGAAATAGATATTTGTATATTTGAAAGTCACATATATGACTCAAGGAGAAAGAGAAAGAGAGAGAGAGAGAGAGAGAGAGAGAGAGAGAGAGAGAGAGAGAGAGAGAGAGAGATCACAACACTCTTAACAGATTAGTTGACTTGGAGGACAGGAAACAGAACTGGAGTAAGACTGAGGCAGTTCCTGGAAGCTAGAAACTAAAGAGCAGGAAATCGAGGAATGTCTTTCAAGTATCAATTGGTTCATTCAAAGACACGTTTTCTGATTCGTACTTGGTGTGCTGGGTACGATGCTGGGTGAATTTCTTTAAGGAGTAGTTGAAAGCAAAGAGACCATTTAGGAATTTCTTGTATTATATCTTTGAATGGAACCAGTTATATATGCGCACAGTGGTACTATGGGGAAGAGGAACACTCCCATATGGAAAAATTTGCAATAGGAAAAGATAAAACCAAGCATGGCAGCTCATGTGTATAGTTCCTACCTGTTGGGGAGGCTGAGGCAGGAGGATTGGGAGTTGAAGCATAGCACGGGAAACTTAATGACTTACAAAGCCAAGGAAGGAAGGGAGGAGGGAAGGAAGGAAGGAAGGAAGGAAGGAAGGAAGGAAGGAAGGAAGGAAGGAAGGAAGGAAGGAAGGAAGAAGGGAAATGTAACTCATTACAAAGGTCCTGGATTCAATCTCCAGTAATGCAAATATTTTGTAATAATTAGCAAGAGAAAATGAAAATTCATTAAAGCTCTTTGTATTTAGATGTCATGTTGCATATGACGTGATCATGCTTAGAGACAGAGTAAGTAATAGAACCTTGGTTGCCTGATCTGAGTTATTTCTATACACTAGAATGACTAACTGAATTTTGAGAGAAGTAATGTACAGGGCACTAGAAAGGAAACACAAATGATTTGCCAAATTACTACCATTCCTTCACATTTAAGTAGGATATAAAATTTTGCATTGTTTTCGGTTTTGAATATACTAGGGGTAGACTAACTTTCAAGCTATCTGCATGGAGAATGTAGCATTCTGAGATTTGAAAAATTTCTCACTTTCCAGGAAAAATTATTCTGTGCCTGTTGGAGAGAAAGAAGGTGGGGTGGAGATATGGAGACAGAGAGACTGACAGAGAGACAGAGACAGAGACAAGTGACAGAAAGCAAATGTCTGTTTGAGGAGACAGACACACAAACAGAGAGACCAACGAAGTCAGAAACAGAGAGATACAAGAATGATGAATTCAATGTCATACAGTTAAACAAGATTGCTGAGTCCATTTCCATCGGGAGTGATCAAATCCAATTTTCTACAGCAAAATTCTACAGCTCAGTTGCAGCTGCATACAAGTACTTACAGTGAGAAAGCCATGTTCTACAAGATTTTCTGTTTCCTTGTTTCAAGGTTTAAGGCTACACTCCTCAGAGATGAAACAGAAATTTTCCAGGTAAGATCTGAATACCTAGGGGACATTTCTTTCTCTCTTTTTTCGAAGGTAGAAGAAAAGGAAATGTATACTTTAAAACTAAGCTTGAACTGCTTAAAGAACAGATTGGCCCCACTTTACTCTTGCTCTCGGAGGAGGTTCTTTCTTTGCTTATTGTGTATTTTGCTACTGGACACAAGTAATTCTTTAAACTTCCTCAACTGCCATTCTCAGAACAACTACCGTTGGAGTACGATGATTTATGATCAAGACAGTACATCAGTTAGTCTTTCTTGCTGACAAAAATTCATCACACAACATTCTCTTTAGACTGAAAGAATATGGAAGACAATCTGGATTAAAGTTTTAGCTCACTGCTTTCCGTGTTCACATTATTGCATGTTAGATCCAGACATGTGAACCTCTAGCTCAGGATTTTATATTTAGCTGGATTTAGAATGCTGCTTATTCAATTATTAATTCTGGGAGTGTTTTTGGTACTGGGAATTGAGCTCAGGACCTTGTGCTTGCCAGCTAGGTGCTTCTACCACTGAGCTATCTCCCTAGCTCAATTGTGTTAAAGAAACCTAGATTCTCATAATCCAATTTGAATTCAAATCCACAATATTACTGTTATTTCAGTGTAAAAAATTGAAATATTCTCATCCTATTATTCATGCTATCTAAATCAAATATTACTCTCTGCCTCTCTTTCAATTCTTCATAAAAGTAGCATGTATTAGTCACCCATGGCTGTGTAACAAGTTGCTTCAGAACTCAGAATCTTAAAATAACAGCATTACTTAGCACATAGTATGTGTGTCATGAGAACACAAGCATAACTCAGCTGAGTCCTATTGTCCAGGAATTCTTAGGAGATATCAGCCAGCACTGCAGTATGTCACACCCATCATGGGAAGACTGTGACTCCAAGCTGACTCATGTGTTTGTTGGAAGAATTTATTTTCTTGAAGGATGTGTGAAGAACATTATGGCGGTTGGCTAGCAGTTACTCTCAGTTCTTGTTTGGGGGGTTACCAGGAATCAAACTCAAGACCTCACACTTGCCGAGCAGACGCTTGTGCCACTGAGCTATGTCTCCAGCCCTAGTCTCAGTTTAGGGTCAGTTACTGTGATGTAAAAATGCATGTGGTTTTACTGGAATGATTTACTGAGAGAAAAAGAGAACATGAAAGACAAGGAATTGTATCATCTACTCTTAGCATAAGCCTCCTTCACAGAGTTCCATCCTCTAGAACTGAGTCTAGCTCACATTTAGTTTGCAAAATGTGAAGACCAAGAAGGGAATCTGGGACAATACTTTTTATCTCGTGATGCTGGGTAAAGCCATATGAACGCTAGCCAAGAGATGTACCACTTAGCTACACCCAGTTCCCTCACTGGGTGCCATTTTGAATTTTCCATAGCTCACTCCATCACTCTACTATTGAAATCATAGATGCGCTTGACTTAGGTTGGAGTTACTTCTTCATACACTCAGAAGTGGAAACTAACGTTCAGTCAAAACTGCATCTAACACACTGAATTTACTAAACATTACACCTGTGAAATCCAGATGCTCTTTCTTGTTCAAATCCTAAGAAAAAATAAAGCCAAGAAACACGAAGTTCTTATGCATGCATTGCTGTTAACAACTATCACACAGACTGCTGCACAAAATACCTTCACACCCAAAGCCCCCTGTAAACCTTAATAAAGAACAACTTCTGTGATGATACCAGCCCAACAATTGCCATTACTTCTGTACCCTTTTTTACATTTCCTTTAAAAGTCCTTGCTGTTCTTTGCCTCCTAGGACACATCTGTACAACTTCTCACTGCAATGCCTTGCCCCAAGTTAATGTATCATCTTAGAGAATCTTTCTCTGTTTATTATGTGGGGTGACAGAGGCTGCAATACAAGATAGTGTAGAGTAACAATAGTTGGTCTTACGATTTTGTAGATAACTATTGCAGTCCAGCCATAGGAGAGAGGATTATGCTGCTTATCACAATCTTAAGAAAAAACTCAATGTTAAAAAGACAATGTACTGAAAAAATGTCACGTACAGTTTCTACTAAATGTGCATCATTTTGCACTACCCTAAATCTAAGGAAAATGCGGGTAGAGCCATCTTTCTGAAAGATCACCCTGTAACTCAGGGCTCCCCCAAAAACTTCCTCATTTGACTTCTGGGAAAATAGAGAAATTCAGGCTTATTTTGAAGGCACATAAAATTTAAACAGCTAAGTCTTTTGTGCAGCCAGACCCCCGGAATACTTTGGTTCACATTTCTTGGTGATTTCTTTTTTTTCCTTTCTCGAAATCTCTTATCTTAGTTCCAGGGTTTGAGGGGATAAAATCTTGTTTGACAGGATAGCGAAAATCTAAACAACTCTTACACAGCTAATCAACTTTCCAAAGATCCTACCAACACCTTATACATGAAATTTACTTGTGTTTTGGACCACACACAATATATTCTCTTTGTTGGTCTTGACCTTCAAAGATGGGTTTTTGTTTTGTTTTGTTTTGGTTTTGTTTATTACAAATCCTTGTGCCAAAGGCTGACTTTCAATAGATGGCAGCAAGAGAGATGCTTTGCTATCAGAGATACACTTCACATTAAAGGATGTATTATTTCTCTCACTTATATACACTTCTGTATAATTTCTTTTAAATAAATGATGTATATATACACGCATATACATGTGCATGTTTATTTTGAAGACCAATAAACTGAATTTGGGTTACTCAAAGTTAAGCAGCCAATAACTCAATTAAGAAGCTTATTCTTCCAACTCACTCTCATGAGCATTTATTTTAGGATGGTCTTTCAAGGTGTTCTGAGGCAAAGTGATTCAGATTTGTGAAGAACGGAGTTGGGGTAAGAAAGAGTCTCTCACGACAACCACCATTAGACCTCACTTTCATGAAATAAGTCATTGCACTTCTCATACTTCAGCTTCATTAAGAAAGTACTATTAAGTTTCAACTAAAAATTACATGCACTGATAAAATCCTGTGCTTACCATTTTAGAGGTTGAGCATATGCCAATGTCTTCACATCTGCAGTCCAGGAAGATGGACAGATGCATCATTCACGAGAGTCAAGTATCTTTCCCTGGGTAACAGAGCTGGTGTTTCCTGTGTGTAGGTAACCGAAGCAATAAACATAAAAGTTTTGCTCTGCCTGGGACAGTCTTCAGAGCAAAGATTACCCCATCCCCACAGAAGAGAAGGCCTCTTTGATGTCTTGCCATAAACATCTGTTACAGACATTGCAGGTGTACAATGCACAGCCTTTAGCACACAAAATCTTTGGATGAATAAAATTCAAGGACTAAGACATTGCACCAATTCCTGCTCATCATGTCCTGGTTACAGTAACTCAAACTCTGCTTTTAAGAGTTTTTAAATATAATGCAGTTTGGTAAAAGATATATTTTATAAATAAAATTCACAACAGGTATGACTCATCCAGGGAAAGTTTACTATTACAAAATTTTGAGCATATTCAGAGAATATTTTTATTGCTTCCAGAAATTCTGCTTTACCCTATGGACATGTACACACCCTCTGCTTCTCTGTCTACTTCAAATCTTAGGCAACAAGTTATCTGCTTTCTATGTCTATGTAAATTACATGATTGAGACCTTTCATATGAATGAAATCAGGCAATGTATATCCTATTATTAAAGGATGTTCACCACACTGGGATGGTCATTGAATGTATATCCTATTATTATTAAAGATGTTCACCACATTTGGGCATGCATTGCTACATACCTTCTTTTCATGACCTGACAATGCCATGTACATACCACACTTTGCTTAGCCATTGATCTGCTGCTGCTAGAAACCTGACGTGGTCCGACCTATAAGAGTGTGGTTTCTTTCAAGACAAACATCTTCTCTCTGATGTGAATCAACCATGCTTAGTTTTATTTCCATGATGTCCCAGAAGTCCCTAAGCAAATTCAGAGAGACAAAGAGGTGGAGAGATTGCTCACACTGGGCGTTCCACGTCAGCTTTGCATGCAGGTGCTCTACCGAGAAGCTCATGTGGCTTCAGTGACTAAAAATATCACACAGGGGACAAATCAGCTCCCGGGACACAAATGTTGAAAAGAGAATCTGACCCCAAGGCTGCAAATTGGAGAAAGATGCATAAAACAACCAGGCTTTGTGTGAAATCAAATATGACAGAAAGAAATTGGTATGAAAATGTTCTACTACTGTCTGGTAGCTCTCAGTGGGCTGAGGGAGAGAAGGGAGGGATAAATTTGAGTACAACAGTGTGAGTTAGAACTCAGAGAAGAAATGGCTAAGGTTCACAAACCTTTCCCTGGTTTTGGAAAAATCAAAGTGAGTTCGTAAATTTCTCTTGATTCCACAGTAGAGGTACAAGAGATGATTATGGAGAAAAAATACACTTAGCAAAGCAACTCATTAATGAAGGTGAAAATTGTGTTATCAACCTAAGGGTCACAGTTCTGCAGGGTTCTCACTTACTCAGTTGACCAAATCCAATCATATCATTTTTCTGTAGTAGTTCTCTGCTGAAAAATTCCATCCCCTGCCCAAATCCACTCAGGGAAAGTTGCATTTCTATATTACATATAATAAATCTATATTTGCTTTTATTTCATGTCAACCTACTCCGCAAGTATTCCACTTTGTGGCAACTAACTTCTAAGAAATCACTCAACACTTTGAGGTCTGTGTACAAAATCACATGCCTACATGTCCATGCAAGTCAACGTGAGTCCACATTGCGATATTTAATAAAGCAATTTTTTTTTATTTTAAAGAGAGCAGCAAAAATAATAGAACAATAGCAAAGTACAAACAAAACAAACAAGGACATTAAAAACGATGCAGAGTTTTAAACCAAATGATAAGGATCAGCAGTGGTTGTTATGTTACATATTGGTATCTTCAACAAAGTGGATCAGATTAACAGATGCAAGACTGGAAGACTGATCAAACCATGAAAAAGAATAAGTAATAATTTAAAAACACACTGGAGACAACATAGAGTTGCACTAGACAGGATGACAGGAACTCACCAATGCTTTCATATTGAATACTGTTTTCTTCACATTAGTTGCTCAGATTACCAGATAAAAGCAATTTTTAAATAATGTGTCCAACCTGTGAACTTAAGAGTTACTTGTTAGTGTTTGTGCTATGGCATTATGTTTGAAATTCTTTGGGTAGAAACTGATTTAAAATAAAGAAGTATGTTGTATCAAAACACGGGCAGCCTTTTTTCCTTAACATCTCTGGAACAGAACAAAAAACGGTTTGCTAACCCGATGCCTACTATGTTATCATACTGAGGACTCTGATTTTCATGTTGAAGTTTACTAATTTAATATGTTCTGCGTACATTGTGTGAATCAACAGAAGGAAACTGATTCAGAGAGATTGAGTTATTTGAGCATTGCTATGTACGGCAAATTGGCGCATTATACCAGAACTCACAGGCTTTGTTCAATTTTTCAACTGTTTGTGCTGTGCTTACCCTGGGGCTTCATACCGCCTTTCTGACTGCCCGCCATTTTCACAGGCGTTCCTTCTCATGAATCTGTCTCCTTCCTAGATCGAAGGACACTGGCAGAGGCTAAAAAGTCATCATTAAAAAGAGAAAAATAATGAGTTAGTTTCTCTGAAAGCAATTGTGATGATACTTAAATATATAGAGGGTATGGAGTGAAACGGAAAGGCGGGTAATGGTGCTCTAGAAAGTAATTATGTTTTACATTTGTCTCCCTGGGGGTCAGATCTGTAACTGATCGTTCCTCATGCAGTTTGTTAAATATAGAAAAACACCAAACCTATAGAAATGTGAACGTAGAATACAATGAACACTTCCATGCGCTTCACTGAGATACACTAATTATTGATCAATTATTATTTTCTCACATTTGCCTTAACTCTCTGTACTTTTAAGGTCCAGAATTCATATATAAACACGGCACAAGTCAGCGATGACATAACACTCTGGTGATGTCTGAGAGAGGTGTCTCTGGTCATTTCATTGCTGTGTGCACAATGTAGTGTGCTTACACAATTTAACATGTCAAGACACTGCTAGCCTGTATAATCTTATAATTTTAACTGACCACCACTATGCGTGTGGCCCATAATTTTTCAAATTATCATAGTGTGGCACATGGTCCTCTGTTTCCTGTCTATGAATCTACCTATGTATCTATGCACAAATTCATATGTACATGTTAATATATATAATTACACATGTGATAGATATCTGCAAATTTAAAGGGGTCCAAGAGACAGGAGCAGGGTGAGAGGAGGAAGGAGCATAAAAAAGAATTAAGATGTGTTGTACACATGTCCCAACTCCCCATGGTGAATGGAATCCTTACTCACTGCAAACACATGCTAATAGTGATAAAAGTTTAAAAGTAAACATTCCTACTTATAATCTTTCAAACTATTTAAAAGTAATGATAATTTATTGTTCACATTTTAGTTTTCTTCTCCTAAAATGCTCCCCCTGTAATCACCATAAAATTGTCTCTTCTGCAATGTTTAAAATTGATGTAACAATACTAACTCACATCATAGCACACATTAAATTTGTCTACTTGTAGCAAACTCTCACATGCCATATACCTTTAAATCCAGTCTTCAATTAAGAATCACCTTTCGTATTTGCTCATTTGGGGGATTTTTTTTAACATTCATTTAATATAAAGCTGCCCTATCAACTTCTTGCTTTGTTTGTTACATGAAATTGGCATATTTGAGGATTCCTCACTAATTTTCTCATAGAATACCCTTCCACTTGGAATTTTCTAATTGTTCCCTCATGGTTAGATTCAGGTTAACGCTTTTGGGCAAGACCATTACCTAGGTGATGTTGAGCACATCATATCAGCAGTCAGATGAATTCACTTTCTGCATTTGTTCTAAGGGATTCTGTTTGATCAGTTGTCGGCATAGGATCAGCATGGGGAATGACATGCTTAGGAAACCAGGCTTCAGTACCGTTATTTGTTCTGATCATTCTGACCTCCGAAAAAGAAGACCTGAGCAAACAAAAGAAATAGAAAAGGAAAAGAACTACAGGCATCCTTCTTCTTACACAAGTACTGCACTATGGAGGCAAAGAACCTGAGATCTAAAAAAAAAAAAAAAATTGGTTGCTATGAAAATATATTCAAATTATAAATTAGTGCTAGAAATATTAAAGGTCTTTAGATGACTCAAAATGCTCCAAAATGCTATGATTTCCCCTCCTGGGTAACTATCACTTGACCACAAATCTAATAGATTTTCAAGGCTGGTACTAAAGTCACAACTCAGTTGTCCTCATAGATGAACCTGAAGTACAGGCAACTTTCTTGAAGTCTGCTGATTTGACTTGCGAGACTTGACTAAAAAGTAAACGTGCATATGCTCTGTAGCTCATGTAGTACATGGATGAAAACGTGGGTTTTATGCACACTTAGAGCTTTTTACACCCTTCAGCATCCATCCTGGGATGTTTTAGAATCAGTAGTATTCCTGGAAAGCTCACCTCTGATGTTGCAGGATCCTTTTGGCAAAAGAGGAAAGGAAGATCTTTGCTTTCATTTCTCAGTTTTTATTTCTGTATTAGTCTGTATTTGCGGTACATGATGCTTGCCTTCCTCGTGGGAGTTGGTGCGTGTACGGAGCACATCTTCCGTCCTTTGTTCCTCTGCGTTACATCCCCTCCTTCGTCTCCTCCATCCATCTGTCGATCCGCTTCCCAGTTGAGAAGCATTTATTTCCACATGTGCAGACCGATAACAGGATCTTAATCTTTATTTATATTTTCTATTTCTCCGATTAAAGAAATCAGACAATATTGAATTTGTGACTCCGATTTATTTCACTTATAAGCATGATCTAAGTTCACCCTTCTTTGCGGCAGAGTAGCATGCTAGTGTGTACAACTGCAAGATCTGCTCCCTTTGTGTGCAGGATATGTTTGGTAATATGGCCATATATCCGTTGAAATTTTAAACACTGGACAAGAAAAATCTATTCATGGGTATAAAAAATGATCAATATATATCAGGTACACGGGTGAATATGTCCAAATAAAACCTCGCATCTTTAAAACAAGTCAGAAAAGATAACTACGAAGCGTCTCAATGGAGTCTTTTTGCCAACAAATTATACTGCAGCTTTATTAGTAAGGCAAATGTGTTGTACTTATTGCAAGCTGAAATTCCGTACCTCCATTTCCCTTTGTGAAGAACAGATCCAAGAGTTTGACACTGCATCTTGTGTACTCCGGCTTCGGAGCACACACTGAAAGTGCCAACCATTCTCATAAGGTTATTTCACAAAAACTGTATGATATTATATATTTCTCCTGAGAAGCTGGGAGCATGGATTTATTGTTACAAACAATTCTTGCCTCAGGGAAGTCACTGGGCATTCCTGGGAGGTGCATGATAAAACACGTTCTAGGATGAAGATTTGGTGTAATTACTGGGGGGGGGACAAAATTACAGTCTTTCTAAAGGTCATTCACAGTGTCCCAGCCTTTAGCATGTCACATTTTAAGTCCTTTATCCTGTATGTTCCTTCCAAGTAAAAACATAGCACCACAGCCCACTGCAGCCTCCAAAATTCTTGTTAAATCTTCTGTTCTTTTTAGTATCTCTGATTCATTTTTCCGGGTTACTTGTTTTATCTACTTTCCTCTGGTAGCAAAGTTTTCTTTCTTTCTTTTTTTTATTTCTCCTTGGCAATTACCTTCAGTTGAGAATTGAACAAATAAAGGGATTTTTAGTATCTTTACATTTTTCAGGTGGACATCACACTTCTTTTAAGAGGGATGATCAGGATTATCATTTCATTGTCAGAAGCTGGATCCTCATCCCGCCACAAGGATACCATTCTCCTGGAGTACGTGAAGTTCTTTTGCATGAATGGAACATTTCCCAAGGTGAAAAGCTCACGTCTTGGTTTTAGGGAAATACACTTGTTTCTCTATTTACTTCCATAACTCACTTCCACTTTGGAAATGTTTCTATAGATTCAGACGGAAATTTCTTTACTTTCAGATGCACGGGTGTCTAGAATTATACAATCACACAGCCTCCTCCATGCTTTAGAAGGAAAGTGGTGCATGCTTAGATTTATAGTTTCCACTATGGGTCTTTTAATTACCATACTGGTACTGAGGAATGGAATTTATTTTGTCAGAAAAATAAAAAGTTATTCACTAATATATATATCCTTTAAGGAGACAGTGAGGTACTCAATGTCCTTTACAAGTACCACGCAAAGCCCCTCCCCAGCTCTTCTTTCTGATTCTATTTCATCACATATTTGATGCCACTCAATCTGTCCACTTTCATGAACTTTCCATAATCCTTCAATGTACCAATCTTTTTGGGAAAAAAAATCCTAGTGCTTTACTTGAAACCCTGGGGAAATCCTAAAGAACTCCCCTGGGTGCTCTTGCTGTCTGGGACTTGATTTCATCACTAATTTCAGAGCTCATGTTGCTAAGCATTCCAAGCCCCATTATCCTGGCTGAAGATAACTCCTCTGACGTACTTGTCACAGTGGTGACGGTTACCAATCATGCTTTTGGAACTTGGCGGGAACTATATCAGTCAAAACCGCATCCCCTTTCACTTGAGCCAGGACAGTTGCCCTGTAGGTGATTTTTCATGTCAGAGTGTCAAATCCACCTCAGAGCAAGCTAACACTGCCAATTCACAATGCACATACCACTAAGAGTCATACCATTTTATTACACATGTACAGACTGCCTATTACTTCACTGTTTCTATTTCCAACCATCTATAGTCTGGTTTTTCTTCAGATCATATGAATCTTTTGGCTTATTTCCCATCATCTTTCCGCCTTCTTTGCACCACCCTGCTGCTTTACCCCACACAAGCTGCTAAACTACACTCTTTGGGAGGTGAATTTGAGGCTTACTCCCTGTCTGTACATGATAGGCTGCCTTGAGCATAAAACGCTCTCTAAGCATGACCGAGGCACACCAGTCTGCGTCCTGATGCCTCCCTGGCCACTTCTCTAAAATAGGACTTTTCCACCATGCATCTGATGGAAGGAAATTCATGTCTTTTGCACTAGGTACTGATTTGCCTACATGCACATGCACAGGCACGTTGCATACACAAATACACACACACTTCTATCTCCTCTTTCAAGGCAGGGGCTATAGCTGCACTGGAATCCCGCAAACCTGCTTTGAATCTGGATTCTGTTCCCAGCCAGATACTGAGCCCCGCGACCTCCCTGCCATCTCAGTTCTCAGCTCTGAAAAGCAGGCAACCCCATCAACGTTACCAGATCATTACCAATATAAATTGAATGATATTTAGAAAGGAACCATTCTGCACACGGTGTCGTTTCCGTTCCTCCCTATTGAAGAAAAACATTGTGTTTCTCACAATGCTGTGCACCATGTAGAGAGGGTAGGTAATTATATATGGTTGCATGAATTGATTTTAAGAATCAATTAAACAAAAAATGTTTAAAAAAAATCGATTAAACAGCAACCTATTCAATGATGCCTCATCAATGTACAAGCTGCATTAAAAAAAAAAAGAAACTATATTTTTCCTATATCAATGGGAGACACAGCTTCTTGGGAAAGGACACATGAGACTATTTACCATATCACATTGCAATTTCCTTCCAAAGCATTTTCATGTCATTTCAAGAAAAATATACCATCTATTTTCTTCCCTACCCATAAAATTATCCAATAATTCCCACCATGGCTCCGTCAACACTGACTCCAGTTTGCTCTGTAGCTAAAAGCCCTTTCCACCAATTGCGCTTCAGCTTCATGGTCCTTCCAAGTAAAAACCAGCCATGCAAGGAGAGTAGCTCCAGCCCTGTGCCAGCGAATCCCCGGGCCAGCGAGGAAACGGTTGGAAGATTCTCTACAGTGTGTGCAAATCAGTTAATTCACTTTACTATTGTGGGAATGCTCAGGGAGTCTCATTTTCCCACCAGCTGGAGAGAAGCAGTTAATTTCACCTCATTGAATTGAGTATTGGATCTTGAGACACTGCTCAGCCAACTAGCATTTCTGAGCAGGTAATTCTGCCACAAAATGGCAGGTAATTGAGCTGGCATCGATGTGATGGCCAATCAGAGAGGGCAGAGTTCAGGTATCTATTGAATATTCCCCAAAGTGGAATCTGAAATGCGTGATAAGTTTCCTGTGGACCCTTCCTGTAAATTGGGGTCAACTCTGAATTTTAAGGACAGCTGTCAGTGTTTGAAACCTCATCAAACACAAAGAGAAAATACACAAAGGATACAGGCTGGCTCACCCCTGCGTGTGTAGACAGAATTACAAGCGTTGCTTTATTATTATTTTAAATTGTGTCAGGGGACTTTAAGTCTCTCTTCTGACAATGCCTAATGTGCATTACAAGGGAAACACTGCCTTACTGTTATTAACAATTCCCATTATCCACGGGGGTGTATTTTCCACAACTTTGAGTGAATGTTTGAGACCATGGAGAGTCTCAACCAGATATATTCATATAGATGATACAGATGAGACAGAAATAGATAGATTATATATTGATTTTCTGTATCTACATGCCTGTCATGAATTTTAATTTATAAATTTGGTTCAATCAGATATTAAGAATACCGAGGAAGAAGACAGTAAAGGGACACCACAGTAATTAATATTACTTGAAATTCATGAATTACTCCTGGAATACTCCCATTTAATATTTTTAGACCACAATTGACCATGAGGTATGATTATCACAGAAAACAAAATCCTGAACAAGTAGAATTATGGTGCTTTTATATGACACATGGAAACATTTTCTTTTTAAAAAAATTACCGCTTTTTATCAGTAAATGATTGCAGCAGATAATAAATGCGTTCATACGGGGGATTTGGTACATATCCTCGGCACATTTATTACTTTCTTTTCTTATTTTCTTGTCTTTTTTTTTTTTTTCCAGGCAAGGTCTCGCTATGCAGTTCAGGCTGGCCTTGAGCTCAGTTTGTAGCCCAGGCTGGTCTTGAACTTGCAGCAATCCTCCTGCCTCAGCCTTCCGAGTGCTGGGATTACAGGTGTGTGCCACCACGCCTGGCCTGTTTTCTTATGTTTCCCTTTGCCTTTCCTTACCTGTGAGCATCACTTATTCCCAGATCCTTTCTCATCTCCATGTGTGCGTGGTGTTTGTTCCTTTGCCCTTTAAGAGGTTGCGAAGACCCATATGTACCCATGTTTACAGCAGCACAGCTCACCACAGCTGTATGTTGGAAACTGTCCATCAACAGATGAGCTGGTAAAAAATGTATGTGATATTTACACACAATGCTCCACCGTGGAGAAGGATAAATTTGAGTCATTCGTAGGAAAGTGGATGCAGCTTGAGATTATTACGTTAAGTATTATTACATTAGTAATAATTAAGAACATAGAATGTTAAATATTGCGTGGTTACCGTTATCTGAGAACCCCAAAGCGTACATAATGTAAGAGATGTGGAAATGTATTTATCCATAGAGTTGAAATCAAATTTCAATTCCCACCCTTCATAACAATATGTCTCTAAATTTGTCACTTCCATTCTCTGAGCGTTCATTTCCAATTTGTTAAAGAACCATATTCACATCAGGTTCTTTTTTTTATTTTAAAGACAAAAGAAAAAAAACTTAATAAACACACATACATTTAGAAAATAGCACAAAAATAACACAAGCAATACAGGATTTCAGACAAGGTGATAAGAAATTAAACATGGTCATTGTATTACATATTGATATTTTCAAATTGGATACTCAGATAAACAAATATAGACATGTAAGACTGATCAAATACTGAAACATTCACTGTTTCCCTTGAAACCACTGTGGAAATCAGTTTGGCGGTTCCTCAGCTGACATCTGTTACTTTTTTTGGCTTGTTTGTTTTTTGGTGATAGGGATCAAGTCCAGTGTGATTCTACTGCGGTGCTACATTGCCAGTCCTCCTTTAGGATTTATTTTTTGAGACAGAGTCTCACTAAGATTCCCAGGGTGGTCTTAAACTTGTACTTGGGGTCCTGCTGCCTCAGCCTCCCTCAGTGCTAGGATTATAGATGTGGACCGCCACGCCCTACTGTAATATCTGTTCTTACTCTTGGAGTCAGCATACAATGAATGTGTCTGAAATAAAGGGTGTGCATCATAGTGATGTAGAATCAATTAAAGAATTTATCATTCAAATCTTACTCTTAAAGTGCTGACACAACAATGTATTGTCACATTCTTTTTTTTAAGTCTAACATGGTCAATCTATCTTTTCTTGTTAAAACAAAGAAACATGTAGTTTTCATTTGTATAAGATTTGATTTTTTAAAAAAATAAAATAACTTTATTGAATGAACATTTACATACTAACCCATTTATAAACTTAAAATATAAGATTCTGTGAAATTTAGCATATTCAGCTGTAAGACTATAGCCACACTCAAATTTAGGTTGTTATTGTTATCTGAAATCAAAACACTCTACACATCAACTATCATTTCCCCAGCACTCTTTCCTAAATCTGGGCAAGGAGTGAGGCATTCTGTAACTTTGGATATTCCTATCCTGGGACTTGTTTTTTTTTTTTTTCAAAATACGCCATACTTGTGGGCATTTGCAGACAGATATATGTGTCCATGTGTGGGTATCAAGTTCTTAATGCTGTTTAGAACAGTGTTCATTCAGTGGTAGCATCATCTATGCGTGCTTTTATTCTGTAGTGGAGGACAGTTTATTCTTTGTATCCATGAGTCCCATGCCCCCAACTTCAACCAACATCACACTGAAAACTTTCAGAAAAAAATTCAGTGGTAGAAAACACACAGGCTACTTTCTTGTAACTGTTCTTTCAGCAGTATAACAAGTACTTACATTGCACTTATATTTTATTAGGTATATAAGTGACAGAGATGTAATTTAAAGTCCATGAGAGAATGTGCATATGTTATATGCAAACACTACAGTGTTTTATATAAGGTGGTTGAGCATCTTACAATTCAGTTATGGTCATTATTACTCCCGATTCTTTGATATCAAACCCAAGTGTGGGGTGGTGTGTGTGTGTGTGTGTGGTACTGGGGATTGAACTCAGGGCCTCATGCATGCCTCATGCGTAGTCTGTGTAACTTGGTCATCTGGAAGGTTGACACTTGGATAACTTTCAGGCTTTCTTAAGCACAGTAGGCATCTAACTGTTTCATCTTTGTTAACATTTTACCTTCATCACAGTGAATATTTTACAGTGACCTAAAGCTAAAGACAAAAGCAAAGAAAGAGAGTATTTATCCATAGTAGAAAATTATATTTAAGAAATACACGCTATTTGCCTATTTGCTTTCCCCTACAACTTAGAACCCTGGAATCACTTTCTCTCACAATCTCCAAACTCTGTGTTTGAATCCTTCCTTTGCAGTAGTATATAATTAGCATTTTGGCTCATAGAGGGTTCCACAGTTTTGTAGAAAACAACTATCTCTTCCACTAGATTCCCCCCTCCCCGTTCTTGTCCCTCTTCCAAATCCTAGGCTGCATCCTAACAGTTGCATATCCTAGGACCCTTCATGCTAGACTTCTTCTGGATTGTAAAAGCAGGAAATCCCATGGCAGGAGAGAGGGGAGTTTTCATGATGCCTTCCCCTCTCTTGTGTCTCATCTATGGCTTAAAGTCTTGCTCATTTTATACTGGTGGCCTCCACTGATGTACACATTTTAACAGCTTCTTTGTTCCTCTACCCTACAGTGGCAGCAAGTCCCCAACCTTAACAAACTTTGACTTTCCTCCTTCTGACCTGGTTCAACTATAAACACCCTCCATTCCATTTCTCCTGTGATGCACACTGCTTCTCGTGGTCTCCCGCTGATTCTTCACCTTACTTTTGTGCACGCTGCTCATTGGATATGTGCATTCCACTGTCTTGGTTATTCTCCTCTGTGTGTATCATAAAGTTATAATCAGTGTATTGTTCCCCGCACATTTTCCTCATTCTCTCACTACAGCTTGGCACATTGTATCTGCAAAGATCATTTGTTGAATTGGATTGTAGCATGCCCAAATACACAGGGAATATGATGATTTATCAACTTTCTTTGGGGTAATATTTTGCAACATCTTCACCACTGTCAAAACATGTCTCAGTCTTACACAATAAAGAACAAATCAAGACTGGCTGGGAAGCCAACAATTAAATGACCTAAAATATACTAAAAACCCATCCTTCACAATTCTACAATATTGATATCTTTCCTTATTTAGCACACAGTTCACAAAGCAAGGACAGAAACACATATTTCACATTGGAAAACCACCCTGGAATCATCATTCTTTATAAGGCATATAAGACAACAGAGCCAAATTCAGATGCCTTCCTTCATTAATTGCTGTGTGTATTTGGCCTTCTAATGCACATTTTACAAGTGCATTGAAAAAAAATATCTTTCTGTAGCTAAGCAAACTATGCTTCTTTTGCTTACAAGGAGAATTCTCAAAATCTCAGCTTAACCTGGTCATTTTTCTGACCCATAATAATTGTTGGGCTGCTACAAGCAAGACCATGTGTACAGGTTTTCGGGCTTTCTTTAAAGTATCAGAAGCAGAGGAGATGAATTATAGAGGAACTCTGAAGGAGAACTATTAATTGTCACATAGGTAAGAAAGTTTGGTTTTCACAACCAACATCAGACAGTTAGACCTTAAGTCTAGTAATTCCACTGTGCCATGCGTTCTTCAATACAGCAAGTGTGGTAGAGACCACCTCAAGTGGGTATGCCTGGATTTACATGAGATGATACACAGGAAAACCTCTGATTTTGTCTTCTGAGAGTCACCAAGAACATTGGCCTATAGATGTCGCATTGTGCATAAAATGTAATCAATTGTAGGAGCCGGGTTTTGATGAGTTTCAACTTTAGGAAACAAATATCGCTGCTTGTATCTTCATGAGCATGTTTTCCTTGGTGTATGTCAAGAAGATAAGTTACTTTCCTTATTAAAGAAGTTCGATATTTAAACTTGGTCCTTAAGCATAATGTAACTGTCATTCCATGTTATAGTTTTCTCAGTGTCTATCAGCTTTAAACTAGGAAGAGTATTAAACCATCCTTTTTTTATATCAGAAAGGTCCATGGCAGGAAACATGCATAGAACCTTTGATGTTCTTCTTTTTTCTTACAAAATAAAGGCATGGGTGTCCTCCAAAGTATTAAGCAATTTTGTGATGTGTGTTTTTTGTTGGAGGGTATTTTGGAACTAATCTGGAATGCTATCTCTTTTTTCTTTTTAAGTGATCTCTGTCAGAGGCAGACTGGGTTTAAACAACAGAGATTTGTCTGAGTTGTTCAACAAAACTATGGAGCCCTCTCCAACCTGGTTATCTATTATCCAAAAGTTTCTTTTTCTGTTGCTTACCTCTACTCTTTTCAACAAAGGAGGAATCTCAGGATTTGGGGAGCAAGCTATAATTTGTCCTATCTCATTTGGTCTTCAATATGACCTTCTCTGGAACACTGCTCTTCTTTTATTTCACCTCTTGAGCTTATTGCAACTTTTTCAAGAGCTGAGATAAAAAATGTTGTCTTGGTTTGGGGTTTTATGAGAGGAAACAATATAATATTCACCTAAAGAGTCATATACTAACCGAGTACAGGAAATTTGTCCACACACTAAAAACCAAAGAATCCAGCTGAGGACCGGGATCCCACAGTAATTTTCTGCATGAGTTCAGCTGAAGACCTAGAACCTATAGCAATGCCTCCCATGAGGCCAACTGGAGGCCTTGAGCCCATGACAGTGTCTCATACAGGCCTGTTGCATGAGTCTGTGCTGAGAAGGCCCAAAGGTCAGTGGTGGCATCTAGAAAGTCTGTGCCAGAGGGATAAAGGATCTGTGCTAGCAGGCTGAGGGATCTGCACTGGAGCCAGGAAATGATTCTCAAAGTAAGAACCAGAACTCCTCAACAAAATTACCACAGCCATCCTCAGCAAAAGTGAATTCCCAAGGTCTTCCTCCATTTAGAACAGCTGAGTTCATCAGGAAATCCAGCAGGTCCCCACAGCTTCTCAACAGTTCTACCAGCTCCCAACAGCCTCTTTACTTCTTCCTCATTTCTGCCTCTTAGGCTGCTGGCAGCAACCCTCAGGTCGGCCTCTCACACCCAGCACCATGCTAACTCAGTTCATCTGGATGTTACAAGTTGACCACAAGTTGCCAATCCACCACTAATGTCTGCTGCCAATGGACTTTCTCTATTCACTGTCTTCCAAATACAGGATGTCTTTCTTTAAAATGCTATCAAAACCTTTTTGGTTTGTTTGTCTTACATGCTTGAATCATTAATTTCATAAAACAAGCTTCTCTTCTTTATATGGTTAAGATATTTTTATTTCATCTTGGGGAAATTAAGCTACAAGACAAAGAAAAGTGGTAGTTGTTAATTCTCAGGCTGTGCTGTGTGGCCAACACATGATGGTTTGCCCTGATGTGTATCTATAGCCTAACCTACCCTTCTTTAAAGACCAGTCATTCAGAGCTTTGTTGTACAGTCTTTCTGCCTCACAAAGGAGGAAGTTCCTTCACCGTTTATTTTGGTTAATTTTTCTTCTCTCTGAAGTCTTGCTGAAGATTATTTCTAATTGAAAGCAGTAACTACTAATAGGTCTTTTCATGTATGGATGGGTTAATCAAGACTCTCAATTTGTTTGGATTGAGAGATGTCTAGCAGATCAGTGTGTGGCTGTTTGCAGATGTGGGTGTGGCTTTGTGGGGTGTTTTCACCAATGACTGGCATGTGGATCAACCAATGAAGAGGAGAAGCCCTGACCTCACTGTGTGTGCAGCACCTCATTGGCTCCCAGCCTGGATGAAATTGCACACAGGAAGAAGAAAGTCAATCTGTGCTTGAAAACCTTCCTTCTCCTTGACCATAGGCATCACCCACAAACCAGTGCAGCTCTTGATGTTCCGGGTAGAGGAACAGCAAGAGGATGAAGAAATAAATATAAGAGATGAAGGTTGAGGTCAGCTGGAACCCACTTTCTGGATGGGAGGAAAGGAACTGCCCACAGACTGCAGGGCATTTATTTATACACTTGGGAGGTTGATGTCAATTTCAACCTTTCTGACCAGCAACCTGCTTGTAAGCCGGATCAGCTTGTTTACATTGTGCAGGAGCTCCTTGTGTTCTGCCCGCCACTTTGTCTTAGCCCCGCACGTGTGACAGATTTCCAGTTGCAGCCACTCCCTACCAGCATCATTTGTTTACTGTAGTCACCCACAGCTTCTTCAGGTTTTGGAAGTTGAATTACACCAACGTCAACAACTCTCTAAGGAAGCTTCCAGACTTTTGACATCAGACTAGGTCTTCACCCTCGATATCTCTTGTTCTGAGGCTTCTAGCTTTTCAAGCTGAACAGTTACTGGGTTCCCTGACTCTTCTGCACAGACGCTCCTGCTTGTGATCCTGTTAGCTACCTAGGAAATCCTCTCCTTACATAATGACACACACACGTTTTTCTATGCATTGTATTCTTTGAAAGAACTGTAACCCATACAGATGGTTTTGCTGGTAAAAGAATAAGTGGGCAAATAGGAAATCATCTAATTTGCTGAATGCCTTGACTGAATTGCCTACCCCCATGCAGAGAGTTCTCAGCTCTCCATGGGTCTATCTCTTGATAAACTCATTCCAGTTAAAAAATACTTAAGCTCCTAAATGCACAGAATACACTTAAACTCCTGAGTATATTGGTGCAGCAACACTGAACCCAGGAGAACATATGCTGTTTCCCCTTCATGGTCACATGACTACCTGAGATCTGAGGCTTCCTGCCATGGAAGAGTTTTGCACTCTGGGAAGCTGATGCAGCAGAATCATAGATTTGACCCAGCATGGCCATCTCAACAATTTAGTGTGACCCTATTACAAAATTTAAAAATAAACACAAAAATAGCTGGAGCTGCAGTTCAGGGAATTACACTTTATGGTCCATCACCAAGAATTGAAATTAAGAGAAAAAGAAAAAGAAAAGGCAGAAGAAAACAAGAGAAAGTAGGCAACAGAGGAAGACAGAAAGGAAAAAAGAAAGACAAAGAGAGAAAGGAGAAAGATATGAGAGAGGAAAAGTAAAAGGAGGACAGAGGAAAGAACAAGAGAGAAAGGGGGAAGAAAGGCAGGATGTTTGGACAGAAGAAATAAAAAGAAAAGAAGAAAGAAAAGAAAAGAGTACTATCTCATATACCACATATTAGAACCCTTGGAAAGAATCAAAACTTTCTGATTGATATATATATATATATATATATATATATATATATATTTCTCATCCTATATAGAGTCAAAAGGTGAAAGCGCAAAATTCAAGATATAGCTGCTGAATA
The DNA here is from genome assembly GCA_004027595.1 of Dinomys branickii. Lineage (NCBI taxonomy): Eukaryota > Metazoa > Chordata > Mammalia > Rodentia > Dinomyidae > Dinomys > Dinomys branickii. The sequence goes on along the minus strand of PVLD010006434.1, from coordinate 31,115 downwards.
TGTTCCAATTTAGTACTGTCTGAAAATGCAAAATTCATTTGCTGCAAAAACCCTAAATGGAGCACCATCAATATTATAGATACTTGCCAGAAGCATTCTTTTATTGATTGATGGATTTCTTTTCAACTGATTCTTACTATACAGTTCAAGTTACCGTTGAACTTGCTATTCAGCCCAAGTTCAAGCTACCCTTAAACTTGCTATGCAGTTCAAGCTGGCCTCAAACATGCAGCGACCCTCCTTCCTCAGCCTCTCGAGTGCTGGGATAATAGGCATGTGCTACCACACCTGCAAGAGCCTTTTTTTTTTTTTCTACAAAGCAGTAAATTTCCCTCAATACAGGGGCTGTGTTTTTATAGTATTTCCAAGGTGCATCTCATATATAAGGCATTCACTGCCTGTTGTAACAGACAGTTTATTTGTAAATCTCTCCTGCCATCTCTGTCAGCATGCACTACATCTCTGCTCTCTTTTCTCTAGTAGGCAGAACCATTACAATATGCCCTTCTCAAGCTTAGCTACTCATGCGCAATTATTTGAGACGACAGCAGATGTTTGCAAATGCAAACACCTCTGAGAGACAGCTTTTCATATACTTTTAGCGGTACCTACATTTCTTTCTTCAGAATTCCCCAGATGAACTATTAAAAGGAAAAATAAAGATGTACAAAGCGTATTTCATTCAGTTACATTGATTTTTTTCCTACGGCCTACATCTGTGGGAGTACAGTGATTCTATAAAAATGGGCAGAATAAAATGTCTTTTACAAAAACCATAATGTTGTACATCTTAAGCAGTGCAAAGAATGGATTGTGGTGGGTGCTTTACATTGTTAGTTCTAGCAAAAGATAAAATTTCTGCACAACCACGCTAAACACAAAGGTATTAAGAGTTCACAGTATGCAGAAAAAATAAATGCAAACACTAATTGAACACATTTATTTAAGTGGGATTGATCTCAACCTTGTTATCCACAAATGAGAAAAATACTTGAGATAATTCTTTCCCTTCAAAAGGTTTCATAATGAGAAAATTTATGGGACTTTTGTTGGTAACTTTTTATGCTCCCTGGGTCTTCTCTAGAAACATGGGATGCACCTGCAGACACACAATCTCTTATTTCTCAGAAGCCATACATTGATTGGAAAGGGACCGTATTAGCAATCTCACATGTGCCTGGCTCCAGGAGCTTCTGCATTTGTAAGAAAATCGATGCATCTTGGAGACCATAATGTGAAGTGAAATAAATCAGACATGGAACGTTCAAATCACAGAGTTTCTCTTATAAGAGAAACCTAAGAGATAAACCATTTAAAGAACGATATAAAGGATAGATGATGGGGAGCAAGAAGTTAGACCTTGCCGAGAGGGGAAGGTCAGGGGTATAAGCTACACAGGTGGAAACCTGAGACACCCCTCCGGCTCCGGTTTCTATTTTAAACCATTGACTATTATTTTTTTATTTTGTCTGAAAGATAAAAGAACCAAAACGTATTAACAAACAAAAAGACATGAGCAACATAACACCAAAGCAGGACAAGCAACGCACAATTTCAGACAAGATGATAAGAAATTAACAATGGTGACTGTATTACATAGTGTGATCTTTAAATTGGTTACTCAGTTTAGCAAATATCATCATGTAATATTGATCAAACAATGAACCATTAACTGTTCCTTTCCCTAAAACAACAGATATTAGTAGTACAATTATCTTAGCTACCCTGTGTATACATATTACGCATTTTTCCTTCTTTCTTTTCTCTTTTCCTTCATCCCAGTTCATCCCAGTTGTTCTATCCTTTTGAGCAGTTTCTTTCCCTTTCACAATATCCACTGTACTTTTTAGATTACATTTATTCTTTCAAAAGCCATTTCGTCTTATGCTATCTGTACTGCTGTCCCCTTTTACAAAACAAGAGTAATCAGGCCGTATCGTCTGCCAGTTCTTCATGACAATATCATTATTATGTACTATTGCAAATGTATACTAATAAAAATAAAAATTAGAAACAAAATAAGACTATATTCACCCCTTGGTCTCTCCCAGCAATGGTTCCAAGACCTACCTGTCACAGATACCAGAATTTGTGGGCGTTCAAGTTCTTTCTACAGCATAGCATGCTATTTGCACTAAACCTTCCTACATCTCCCCTTATATGTTAAGGGACTATAAAATCAAATGCAGTGTAAATACTATATAAATACTTGTTCGCTAATGCTTAGCATATGATAGCAGAAAAAAATGTCTGTACTTGTTTAGTAACAAGATAATGTGTTCAAATATATTTTTAAGGCAATATGAGGGGAATCTTCTATTCTAGATGAGCCACTGCATTTCTGATCTTGTTGGGTGAAGTTGGCCACAGGTGATATTAAATGAAAAGCCGTATCTGTGTTGGAGTGGAGATTTCCTCAGAAAAGCTGATCGTGTGCCAGACTTGGTGGATGCATCCTAATGAGTCAAATGTGCTTAAGGGATAGTAAATAAACAGGTCAAGTTACTATGAAACTTGAGTTGCATGCTGGTTTTCAGTTCCTGTTTGATACGCTTTGTCCCTTGTGGAAACTTTGGAAGCTGATAGAGCAGGATCTCTGTCTCCATCTCTGAGTCCCTACCTGTGTCTACACCTCTCTGCTTCTCTGTCTTTCTGTTTCTCCATTTCTGTCTTGCTGTCTCTGTGTCTCTGTCTCTGTCTCTGTCTCTTTCTCTCTCTCATTGGTTTAGCACAATTCCGAGTACAGTTGAGGTTGAGGTTGCAATGTGGATAGGCTTCTACCAAAGATACACTCTGGAGTACGTAACGGGAATCATGAATGCTGCTTATTGCCCATAATATCTTTCATGGGCATCGTCTCAGTGTGGAAGTTTGGCTTGGCTCAGCATCACCTGCTTTGCATGCCCGGCTTCATCTAGAATTCAGAAAGTCAGATCGTTTGCATCAAGTTGGGAGTAACCGTGGCACGGACATCCTTACAGGACAAGGTACAATTGCCTCTGCCACTGTGATCAGATCCAACTGGGATCTCTATTCTTCTAATCCTACTCTGAGGTCTTGGCCTTCTCTTGATAAGTCCTCTTTTAAAAAATCCAATGCATAAGAATCCTTCCCCTAGGATCCTAGGATATTATTTATTTCTGGGGAACTTGATCAAACATATCAAACTCAAGGTAGGATGTACATATATCCACACTTGTTTGAAGACAGATCTCTTATGAATGCTTGGTCCCATGAGATCATATTGCTGAGTGAAGTAACACTCCACTCAATCTGTGTATGTCACTTCTTACATGTGTCCTCAAAAGTAACTCACCTAATGGCGCATTAACTCAAACTATAGTTCTGCTGTAAGTGATACACAAATACCTATATGTGTACATTTACTGTATATTATATTATATATCATATTATATTATTATATTATATTATACAGGTGTAGCATGTGTGCAAATGTGCCTTTGTAGAAGTCTATACATATACCATGTTACTCCATCTGGTTCACTTAGTATCTTATCAGCATTTCTATACCGCTAACTATATATTTAAAAATCCAATTACATCTTGGTTTTATAAGCCTAATTTTAAGAGACTTTAGGACTAAAGTTGCTTGTTATTTTCATTAGACATCATTTTAAATAATTCAGAACTAAGCAAGAGAAAAATGTCCTTATTATTTCCTGAAATGAACCTAACAAGGTACAATAAAAGCTTAGTGACTTAATTTCAAGATTTTGATAAAGAAAAATGCATTTACTGAGTAAAAGAATAGCTTTATCTCCCAGGTATTCTACCTCATCTGCCAGGATATTGGTAAACAGCAGGTTTTGTGGTTAGAAAAAAAATAAACTCAAAGGATTAAAATAAATGTTATAGCTGGAGACAGACTTAATTTAAAAGTACCCGTGGGAGAGACATCGAAGATAAATGTTTAGTTTTTGATCCTCTGTACAAAATGCAAAGAATATCACAAGGGTAGGAGAGGAAAGAGGACATTCCCGGTGTTGACAAAGAGAGTCTTTTGTATTTGCGCTCTACTGAAGACAAAGTGCCATTGACCTGCTGAAATCATTTCTCCAAATTCCAAAAACTGTTTAGCGTGGATATTTGCACCCTGGTTATCTCAAGAAAGAAGGTTAACAGTGCTTTTTGATGTTTAACTTTGTTTTAATGCTCCAAATAGAAATTCATTCATCTAAGCAACTCTATTTATTAAGATTTTACACAAAAAGCAACAGTAGCAGCCCTTGTTCTCTCTCTGTCTCTCTCTCCTGTCCCCTGTCCCCTGTCCCCTGTCCTCTCTCCTCTCTCTCTTTCTGTCTGTCTCTCTCTCTCTCTCCTTTGAGACAAGGTCTCACTATGTAGTCCAGACTGGACCCAAACTCATATGTAGCTGACCTGGTCTCTAATTTGCAGAGATCTTCCTGACTCAGCCTTCTGAGTTCTTGGATTGGGGACATGTGCCACCATGTCTGGCTGTTCATTGTTTCCATAAGAGGTTTTTGAATCATCGGAGAACATTCCTGAGCCTCATGAAATGTCTGCCCAATGCAGCAGACTTCATGTTCATGTGCATCCACCTTGAGTTTCTATTATAAGGACCACGTGTTGTGCATTTCTTAGAAAATGACTTTGGATGCTGTTCTTAAAGAGGCACTGTTAAAAGATATTACCAAATTCAACTAAAATTTGGCTTTGGATGTGTGTCCCTGCTGGTAACTTTTGTCTTTGCTTTGATTGCCTTTTCTTGAGTGTGCCTCTCTCCCCTTATTTGCTGGCTCTCCATGATTTCAACCCTGCCCACTCCATTTGCACTTCAATCTGTGCCTATCCGGAGGGGAGATTTGGTACCACAAAGGGACATGTAATAGAGCTTGTGAACATTTTTGTCTGTTGCAGCTGGGCTTGGCATGTGAACTTTAGTGGAACCCCCGTATGTAGTCCAGGAATACTGCTTAACGTTCTCTTGTAAGAAGGATGGTCTCTCCCTGCCCGAGGAATCAAACAGATTCCAATGCCCCTCGAACAGAAGTTAAGGAATCCAGGTTTAACTCTTGGGCTGTATCTGTTCACAAGCCCATATTCTCTGTTTAGAATTGAAAGTCTTCTAATCTCACCCACAAACAATGTGGCAGGAAATGCAGAATCAGTGAGGGGACCCAGCCATCCTCAAGCTTGGTCGCAGGACGGATGACGTAGAATGCTAAGCACATGGGAGGAAAGATGAACAGGTCTCAGCTCGGGAAACATGCTGAGCCCGGGGTTCCCACTCGTACACAAATGAGGCTCTTTGGTTGTCCATTGAGAAACAGTTTTTACAAAGAAAAAAAAAGAGAAAGCAGCAAGGAAACCACCATGAGATACCCACTGGCACCCAGTCCCCTTTTACCACAGCTTTCCTTCAGCCAGACCTGGGGGGCAGATCCTAATTTCTTTGGAGAGTTCAGTAACCCCCTTATTAGTTTTGCTTTTTTGCTAGTCTAGCTTAATGTTCCCTAGTTTCCTTTAGTTACTAACCACTTTACATTCTTATTTGTAATCTTTTAAGATGTTTAAAAATATACATACATTGTATAATGTTTAAGTCCAACTAATTCACAAGTGATTAAGTTCACATAGTCTGTCACTTTTGTGATGAAAGCCCTGAACTCAACACTTTGCAGTTTCCAGAATATAACATACTGTCCTTCGCTACTATCAACTTACTCTTCCCCTTCAATATATTCTCTGTTTTGGATGTGATCCCATCAATACAGAAGGTAGATAACGGATGCATTTTCCACTGCATTAATCAAAATTTCCAGACCGACGAGCATGACGCCATGTTGTACCTGAGCACGTGCTATAGTTTAGAGCTCCAGTTTCCCCCCAGGATGTGTCTGCTGAAGTCGTGCTTCCCAGTATAGTTTTTCTGGGAAGTGTTGGGATTTTAAGAATGGAGCCTAATCACTAAGAGATCAACCAATGACATGTGCTGGAGAGGTTGTGGGGAGAAAGGAACTCTTCTCCATCGCTGGTGGCAGTGTCAGTTGGTGAAATCACTGTGGACATCAGTCCGGAGATTCCTCACAAAACTCGGATTGGAAGCCCCACTTAACCCAGCTATTCCCCTTCTGGGTATTCACCCAGAAGAATGAAAAACATCATACCACAGAGATATATGTGCACCCATGTTTATAGCAGCACAATTTGTCATAGCTATATCTTGGAAACAACCCAAATGCCCATCAACTGAGGAATGGATGAAAAAGATGTGGTATTTCTATACAGTGGAGTATTATTCAGCTATAAAAATAAGATACTCTTGAGGCCTTTGTAGGTAAATGGATGCAACTAGAGACCATACTCATCAGTGAAATAAATCAGACTCACATGTGTAAACATCACATTGTCTCTCTGGTGTAAGAACATGAAAGAGTAAATACAACCCAAATGTACAATAGATAACAACAAAGGGAGAGAATCTGCTCAAAGGAAAGAGCATCTGGGATGAAGGAAAGAAAAAAAAGTACTAAGGTAAATTATATATATATATGGTCTAACTGTACTGCTGGTGTCTAATGGTATGTTGGGAACATTTAATGTGTAAAGCTTTTTTTTTTTTTTACTACTATTTTGACCAATTTTGCATGCTCATATCTGGTAGTCTGGGCAATTTATGTGATGACAATTTGCAGTATAACAACCAATGGTGAATTCCTACAATCCTGCCTAGTGCCACTGTGTATTGTCTGTAATGTTCTTTTAAGTTATTATTTTCTTATTCTTTTTAATGATTTGATCAATCTTCTTATATCTGGTAATGTGACCAACTTCATTGAAGATAACAATATGTAATATAACAACTACTATTAATCTTTATCATTGGGTTTGAAACCCTGTATCGTTTCTAATGTTCTTGTTTTGTGTTGTTTGTATTCTGCTTTTGTTCTTTTTATTTTTTTTAAGGGATGTTGACTTTTATCAAATGCCCTTTATTATTATTATTATTTTTGTTTTGTTTTGTTTTAATGTATGTGGTGCTGGGGATTGAACTCGAGGCCTTTTACATGCAAGGCAAGAACTCTACCACTGAGCCACAACCCCAGCCCATGTTCTTTTTATTTTTGTACTATTTTCTTAAAAAAAAGAAATAATGCAGCATAGTGAGAGGAACTTCGGTGAGTGTGTGTGTGCGTGTGTGTGTGTGTGCGTGTGCGTGTGTGTGTGTGTGTGCATGTGTGTGTGTGTGTGTGTGTGTGCGTGTGTGTGTGTGATTGAAAGCTATTTGTAGAATCCAAGTGTCCTCCTCTTCCTCTCTTTTATTTCCTGGCTTGGAAGTGAGCAGGTTTACTCCCTGCCATTTACTTCTGCCATGGTAGACTGAATCTCTCTAGACCCCAAAGAACTGGGCCAATCCATTGTAAAGTGAAGCCATCAACACTTTAGGACAGCTGATGTAAACCTTTTCTGTTTACAAGCAGATTAGCTCAGGTAGTTGATTTTCTGATGGAAAGCAGGCCCAGAGTTCCTTAGATTACTACTTCATAGCTGTGGCTGAGCAGAACGGGTGGGAAACTCAGTCCTCGGTTTCAGGTGGTATAATTGTATTTTTTAAACAAGACCTTTCCATTTAAACTGGAATGGTAGTAAAACCATCTCAAATTAGAAAACCAACCACAGCTCATGGCTCTTCCTGGGGTGGTGCTTGTATATTACAGAGAAATTGGCCAGAATGTGGCAAGATGTTGTTTTATGGGTTTCACATTCTGTTGTAGTGAATGTTATTATCAAGGATGTCCCACACTGGGGCGAAGATTCACTTTTTTTTCTCCATGCTTTTCCAGTTGTCCTGGGCTGTGTGGGTTGTCAGAAAAAGAGAAGACACTGCTGTTCCTCTTTGCTCCAGAAAGTTTTGGAATTCATTCAGTGAAATCCTCCACACAACCGAATCTCTACAGGGTTGTTACCAAGTTGTGAACTTGTTCCCAATTTTTTGTTCTTTTTTTTGAGTCAGGGTATTGCTGTATAGTTCAGGTTCCCTTGGACTAGCTGTATAGCCCAGGCCGCTGGTTCAGACTCTTGATGATCTGAAAAAGGATGGATCCAGGACACTGGAGTGTCTCAACATCATCAGTGGTTCATCTGAAGGCGAAAAGACAAGACATGGTGCCCAAGGTGTGAACAGATGAACGAGAAACTCATATCATGAGGGGGTTTGGTGTGGAGTGTTTTAGTTCTCAGATCTTAAGGTGGGATTGAGGGTTTGTTCCGAGATATGACTCATGCAGTGACTGGCTTGACTCAGCTCTTCTGTGGGGTAATGTAATATCTGACCATTTACAGCCCTTGCAGGACCTGGCATGAGTTCAAGCCCACCTGAGAGTCCAATCATCTTAGTCAGTGACATGGTGATTAGGGTTGGGATTCAACAGCGGTGGCAGAGCAACACCGTGTGCATATTCAGGGACCCATTGTGTGTAACATGTTACCTGCTAATCTTTCCTCCTGAGAATCCTTGTCCAAGGCCAATGTTTGACTCAGAAAGTGGATCTAGACTCCAAGGTGGGCTCTCCTTTCTTCTCCTAGCTATTTCCTCCATTAACTCATGCCTCTCATCTAGCCCCTAACTGGCTTCCTCTTCTTACCTATTTCCTGTTTTGGGTCTCTGTACCTCCCTAGCTCTTTCACAATCAAAGCAAAGAGCAGGACCTGGCCTTCTGACTCAAAACAAATACCCTGTCCCTCCACTCTCCACAGGCTGTTATTCCCCTGAGGAATTTGCACACGTAGAGAAAGCAGGTGTACCATCCTTCGTGTATGTGTTCTAAAGATTAAAACTGACACAACAGGTACTTCCTTAAATCTATTTCTGTGGCTGTCTGCGTAAAGCCAGTATATCTGAACCATGGGAGCAGGAAAAATTGTGTTAGCACATCTCTTGACAATACAACCTTAGCACAAAAGAAATCAACCCAGAACAACTTTTTAGCCCACTAGATAAAACAAAACAAAACAACATTTTTTTGGTCAGACAGAAACACTTTATTGAGATGCAGGCTCTTCTGGATGCGCGAATCATGAACTTTCACTCCACAACCCTTCCTTGCTCGGTACACGATTGCAAAACTCTGAATCCTGCAATACAAGCATGACTTTTCTCTCCTTGTTCACAAAAGACAGAAATGCATATTTTGTTACCAATATTTTTCCCTCAAGGATGAGAGCCACAAGTTTCTGGAATGTTTCTGTGGATGTTCTGATCCGTTCAAAGGAGTCTTCCTTGGGTTTGCTCTAATGCATGAATTATCTATCTCTTTTCCTCTCTGTAGCTCTATTTTTAGTAGGCTGTGATAAGGCCTGCAGTGATTCCACCTCCTTTCATTCTCTTGGTTTATGTGATCACAAGTTCCAAGTACTTCTTGGCACGATAAAAGCAGCAGATCTCATGGAAATAAGTGCTGGTGGATGCAGTCTACATGGCTGAAAAACTAGTAGGTTTCCCCATTCAGGATTCTGTACTTTATAAACTTCATCGTGTGTGTGTGTGTGTGTGTGTGTGTGTGTGTGTGTGCGCGCGTGCGTGCACATACAGATTTTTGAAATGGAATATCAGATACAAGGCACATTTATAACTTTTGTGCAGTTAAAATAAAGATGATTAGCTGTATTCACCACATTGGCATCATCAGAGGTAAGTACTTGCAGAGGAGAAAATAGTAAAGAAAATGATTGTGTTTAGGTGACACTCAGAAAGTTTGAAGTCTCATATCCAGGGATAGTTTTCTTCCCAACAGATTCCCACAGGAGTCCAGAAAGAGTGCCACAAAGAAACAGACAGGAAGGTGATGGGTATATGGGTAGTTTCTAGCCTCTTCACCTTCCTTACAAAGCTAGTGAGATAAATCGCAGGAGCTTCTCCTGATGACATTTTGAAATCCTAATCACCATTCCAAAGCCTCATCTCTCAACACCAGAGTCAGGTGAAGTTCCATCGTCCTCTTTTTCTTCGTTTTTTGGGGGGAGGGGGTGCTAGGAATCAAATTGAGGACCTTGCTCTTGTCAGGCGGGTGCTGTACCGCTGAGCTGTATTTCTGCTCCTCTACTGTCTTTTTACCTCAAAATGGGAGTTAAATTCCAACATAGAAAGGCTTTTGCGGCACTGAGTCTATATCGGTACTGTGTCCTGGAGGGCTCCAGTGGCCTGTCTTTTTGAGGTAGCACTGCTGACATATCCTGTCTCTCTGACAGTAGCTTAAGTTGTTCTACACTTAATGGTGCACCGAAACTGGCCCTAAAGTTCTCGACTGCGTTCACCTCTTTACAAATCCCAAATGACTCGTGTCATGGTTTATCTCCATATTTTCCTGCAAAGCCTCTTGTGCCCTTAGGTGAGGCTCTGGTAAGATGCTGTACTAGGGGGCCTCAATGCAGTCATCGCAGATGTGAACCTAAGGGTCCTTCTCCCTTCCGGGCACCTCCCCTGACTCTTTTCTTTCTCTTCACCATGAAAAAAGCAGCTTTGCTTCTACAATGCACACCTGCCTTACTGCCCTGCCTTGGAGCCAGCTGACTACAGAGAGAAACCTGAGCTGAAACAAAATCTCTTTTCCTTTAAGTTTTGGGTGTCAAATATTGTGCATCCGGAAGAAACACAGTAACTAAGGCATGTGGACATCAGCCCCGGGGCGAGGGTTTACATCAAAGACACTGACAAGCTTTACAAATCAAAGCCCCAACTCAACCCCTTTGGAGAGCCAGACCCTGAACAACCATTAACCCCCTTCTTCCTGTTCGTACACAAAGAATGGCTGTGAATGAGACTGAAAATAAAAGCGGTCATGTGTTGAACTAGAAAATGACAGGGACTCTGACAAGCAAAGAAGCGGAATGGAACCCACACTCATGGCCACCAATACTTCATCTTTCATGTGGCTATTTCATGGCCAATGTGCAGAAAGTGCAGTTCTTCTGAACTGAAACTTTCAGGAGACACTGCATGTATACTGAAAAACCTACACAATATGAAGTTAGCTGAGAGCAGAGTCATGATTCTGGAAAGGTGGAAGGAAGGCAATTCACAGGCGGAGGTGCAAACATTCTGAACAGAACCGCAGTGGCATAGGGAATAGCCCCAAGAATCAACACACAGGGCACATCAAAATAAAAGGCTTTTTCTGCACAACAAGAGAAAGAATTAACACAGTGAAAAGACAACAGACAGGAAGGAAAAAGAAAAATTTGTGAGATGGTCCTCAGAAAGAGAGCTGATATCCAGGAAATCTGGAGAACTCAGAAAAATTAGACCCTTGCCAAATAAAACACAATCAAACTGGGTAAAGGAAATAAACAGACACATGAAAGAAGAAGTATTGGTCATCAACAAATACACAAAGAAATGCTCAAAGGTTGAAGAAGCACGATTGCTAGCCTTTAGAAAAATGTAAGTTAAAATGATAGTGAGATTACATCTGATTCCAGAAAAAATGGTCAACCATAAGAATTCAACTAATACTAAAGCCCTCAAGGCTTTGGGGAAAAGGAGTCCTAGTGCACTGTAGCTGACAGTGGAAACTAGTACAATCACTGTGGAAATTCCTCAGGAAACTGAAACTAGAAATTGCATTGACACAGCTCCTCCACATCTAGGTATATTCTCCAAAGTGTTAAAGACAGTATATTACGGTGACCTAGGCACACCCATGCTTATAGCAACACAACTCATAATAGCTAGGTCTTCCAAGTGCTCTGTATGTCCATGAACAGATGAATGGATAAAGAAAATATCATGTGCTGGAGTACTGCTCCGCCATGGAGAAGGATAAAGTGGAGTCATTGGTAGGAATGGGGATGCACCCTGAAATTACGATGTTAAATTAAATAAATCAGACACGCAAGATTAAATATTGCCTGGTATCTCTTATGGGAGAGATACTAGGCAAATAAAGAGCAAAATAAAAGTTAGATAATAAGAGGTAGTGACATAGATCTTTCTCAAACTCAATGGGTCTGGGAAATGGAGACAGAGGCAGGGGGAGGTAAGGGTAAGAAAAAGGGAATTAGTATGTGTTATGTCCATGTAGCAACTCTTCACAAAAAATGTAAACATTATGTACTACAAACATATAGTATTTCAAATTTTTAAAAAGCCAAAAAACTTCAACTAAAAATAAAAAAATTAAGCATTAACTGGTCCTGTCAGTAAATCAATCATATCTGGTAATCTGAACAACTAATTTGAAGACAACACTATACAATATAACAACCATTGTTGAATTCCTACCATCTTGTCTAGTGAAGCTCTGCATTGTTCTAATTTTTTAAATGGTTTTTTATTCTTCTCAGTGGTGTGATCAACCTTGCATTCTTATATCTGGTAATATGAGCAACTTTATTGAAGATAGCAGTATGTAATATAATAGCTATAGTTAGTTTCCTATCATCTTATTTGAAATTATGTACCATCTGTATTGTTTGTGTACTGTTTTGGTTTTGCCTTTGTTGTTATTTTGTTTTTTTTCTCTCTAGAATAAAAATTTAGAAACACTGAAAATTAAAAGCAAAAGTTGTCTTGGGTACCTTTGGTCCCTTTCAATATCTATTTCCTAACCAACTTCTGCTTCTGACTAGTCAGTAAATCTTTGCAAACATGTGCTAAGCCTGACAGAGTTGTAGCTTCCAAAAACTCACTATAAAAACATTAAAGTTCCCTGCATTGTTGTGATCCATTTCCTAGATGCTCCCCATGATGTACCTGGGAAATGTGTTGATTTCTAGCTTTGTCTTTTTCTCTGATTATGAAACTTGATGTCACCTCTCCCATGGTGGAACTTATCACTCATGCACACTAGGACACAGTCACACATTTCTGGAACAAATAAAACTGTTTTCTTATTCCCTTTACAAAAGGACTACTAATTTACAAAAACACTGCACAAAACAAACGATACCCTGAGTGACCCTAATAGGGAGATCCTTAGAAAAATGAGAGGTGAGTTTTTCAAGAGATATCCAAAGGATGTTCCCTCATAAAAGGAAATTTACCTCCTATGAAACGAGGCACTCAGTCACTCTTCAATAATGCAAGCTTTCCTGCGGTTTAACAATCACAATTTCAGGACACACGTGCTTATATAAACAGTGAAGTTCAACTTTCCAGCATGGAAGGCCAGGCATCCTGATTGACACTCCTCGAGACAGTTGGGATAACTGGGCAACTTTAAAATAAACTACAGTCTGGCAGAGGAGTAGCTGACATACAATTGCTTGGGATTCACCAATTGTCATGGGGGAAATGGTCGTGCCATGGCTTCTTGAATATTTGCAGGTGGTGTTACTGAATATGGCAGAAGGAACAGATGCCTCTCAGTGGGTTCCATGGCACAGCTGGTACACCCCTCATCTCCCTAACTCCATCTTCCTCACAAGCAAAGACGTGTGTTCAGCAACCAGTTAAGTGAAATTTAAGAAATGTCAAAGGTTTTAGAGGTGTCTATAAAAACTCCTGTAAAAATGGGAGTCTCACATATCCCAAAGTGATTCTCTTATAGACTTGCAAATCAGAAATCCATGCTGGGGATGTAGCTCAGTGGGATAAGCCCCTGCCTAGCAAGCGCAGGGTCCTGAGTTCGATCCCCAGTACCTCAAAAAAAAAAAAAAATCAAACTCAAATCAGAAATCCTAAAAGCAAGATGTCACGAAGGCTACTTCTTTCTGCATGCTTTAGGAAACAGGCAACCTGTCATCTTCTGCAGCTTCTTTGGACAGCCCGCTTTGTCTAGCTCATGGGCCTGTGTCAGCATAACACCAGTTTTTACCTTTTTTGTTTTTCTGACTCTGGATTGCTGTATTCCTCTTACAAGCCTCCATCTGTGGAATCCAGGAAAATCTTGCCATTTTAAGAATGTTCAATTATTTGCACCTGGGGCTGGAGATATAGCTCAGTGGAATAAGCGCTTGCCTAGCAAGTGCAGGGTCCTGAGTTCGATCCCCAGTACCGCAAAAAAAAAAAAAAAAAAAAAAATTATTTGCACCTGCAAAGTCTTTATTACAATGTAAGGTCACATTTGTAGCCTGGTTCTTTTGAGCAGGATATGGTCATATTTGGGGAGTGGGAGTACTATTCAGTCTACTCTGGTCTACTTCTAATTACTATAATTAGACAGGCTATGGTTTCACCACACTTTTCTGCTTGTGGTTTGTAATCATACCTCTGATTTGTAGTTTTTCCCAATCAACGCTAGGACACTGATTGCACATAGTTACTTTCTGAGTTCTATCATTTGCGCAAAGGAACTGTGTCTCAAGGAGTGGTATTTGGAAACCAGCATCCCAAGATGATTTTTTTTTCTTCAGACAGGAGTCATCTAGATGGAAGATATTACATTAAGATCAGCAGTTCATGAGATTAAACTACTTCCTTTGTTAAAATGCAATAAAACTTCTTTGAGAGTATTGTTCCAAAGATATGAGCTTGCCAGGTATGGTGATGCATGGCGATGATCACAGCACTCAAGAGGCTGAAGCAGGAGGATGACCATAAACTGGAGGCCAACTGGGACCAGATGGTGAATTCATAACCAGTTCATAACTATTAGGGAGACCTTTTATCAGAAAGACAGAAAGAAAAAAGAAAGAAAGAAAGAAAGAAAGAAAGAAAGAAAGAAAGAAAGAAAGAAAAGAAGAAAGGAAGGTAGGGAAGAAAAAGAGAAAGGGAAAGGAAAGGAAAAGAAAGAAAAGGAAAAGGAAAGAAAGGAAAGGAAAGGAAAGGAAAGGAAAGGAAAGGAAAGGAAAGGAAAGGAAAGGAAGCAGAAGAAAACAGACATGGATTTTTCTGAGGTCTGCAAACATACAGATTTTAATGGGAGAGCTGAACAGTTAAAATGTCAAAAAAAATTTCATTGTTTTGATTCTGAAGTTTGCCATGTATATAAGAAAAATATATTTTTATATAGTTTCATTGATGCAGTCCCACGGCAGTTCCAACCAGTGTTAAATGACTCTTCTCTGCATCTCAGACATGATTTCAATCTAGGGAAAGAAAATGTCCTTGAATAATTCCTTTAAAAACTCGATAAATGGGTAAACCTGGTAAGAGGCCAC
The DNA here is from genome assembly GCA_004027595.1 of Dinomys branickii. Classification (NCBI taxonomy): domain Eukaryota; kingdom Metazoa; phylum Chordata; class Mammalia; order Rodentia; family Dinomyidae; genus Dinomys; species Dinomys branickii. The sequence continues at coordinate 16,034 of PVLD010006434.1, read as the reverse complement.
TTAGTGAAATAGTCTGTCCTCAATTTCCAGAATTTCACCTCAAGAGAGTCAATCAACTGTGCATCAAAATATTGGAAGATAAACTTGAATCTGTACTAACCAAGTGCAGACATTTTTTGTGGCTTTTATTTCCTAAGTATTGCAGTCTAACCAAGCAAACATCATTCCAAGCAATAACAGAAGAAATGCTGCATACAATGGATAATGCAGAAGAATTTCCGGAGTTACAAAGTACTAGAAGTGAGTTAGTTGAGCAAATGTTTTGAGTAGGTGAAGACTAATGGCATGAAGGTGAAAAGGTAGGTGAGATAACAGTTCTTACTGCAATAAAAAGATCAAATTCTATTCTAAAGTATTTTTCGCAAGTGCTTCAAAAAGAGTTTTTTAAAAATATACAGTCACGAACTGGTTAATGACAGGGACACGTTATAAGAGATGTATTATTTCATGATTTTGTTATCATGTAGACAACATAGATTGTCTTCTGATGTCACTAAATTTCCCAGGCCTGTCCCAAACTTACCATTCTACCTCAGCTTTCCAGAATGCCAGGATTGCAGGCATTCAACAATAGGAGAAGCTTTGTTGTGAAAATTTTATGCAATCAAGGCCAAGATAAACAAGACTTGCATGAGGCTCCTACTGGTCAAACACAATATGGTATTTCACAGCAAGAGGGTTTTTTGTTTTTTTTTTTAATAAACAGAAGGAATACACTGATTATACTCAACATTTGGAGCTGTATATACAGAAGTTAATCACATATCAGTATTTCACAGGGCATTTAATTTTTTGTAAGTGCTTAATGTAGCAGTTTTGTTGATACCAACATCAAGTCAAATAGAGCACTCATGGGTTGTACTATGATGTCCCAATGGGTGACATGGTAATCTTAGGGGAACACACTCATATCTGTGTGGCCTATCATTCTGGTACTGTGAACTGAGCTCAGGACTTTGTGCTTACCAGGCAGGCACTGTGCCATCAAGATATACTCCTGGCCTGTGTGGGCTAGCACTGACTTCAGCATTCTTATGGGTAGCATGATGTTGCAAATTTCAAAGTTTGACCCCAAACTTTCATGAGATTCCTCACTGAAATCAAAGTCATTGCCATTCTCTGTGATGTTGGGAGGTTATCCCAAATCTATTTACCCCAGCCTTTATCTTACCTGTGTCATTGTCATTACTTTTACTAATTATTGTTTGTTTTTCTCAAATCTCTTGATGACTAAAGCCCAGTCTCCTTAAGGTAATCTTCCTTCTCAGTTTCCAATCCTCTGCTTCCCTACATAATGGCTCCATATGTGCAACTCATCTTGTTATTTCTTTCAGCCTAATCGCTTCTGGTTGTTCTCCTGACTTTCGTTACTCCTGTGAGTCCCCTGCCTTGGGAAAGAAGAAACAAGCAAGAAATCACGTATGATCAAACTGAGAGAGATTAGTTGTCTAGAGACATTCAGGTTAGCACATGAAACAGGCCTGGTCCCCTTCCTTCCTCAAAATGCTGAAAAGTTTGAGAATGAAAAGACAACAAACAGAAGGTCATTCCTCACGATGCCCCACGGCTAGCAATTTTCTCTGAAGAGGATTGGATTCTCCACAACTGAGAAGCATGCTCCAAGCTCTTTAGGTCCACTCACTCAAGGAAACCCACCCAGGCGCTTATTATTTATTGAGACTCAGAATTTGGACAGTGCTGAGGGACAGAACATGGCGGCACAGCTGTGTGGACCCAGGAGTAGCTAATGGGCTCCGGGTTATGATTTTGCTGTTGCCAGTATTTGACTGTTCTCATCTTCCTTCTCTTCCTCCTCATCCATTGGCTAAAAAATAGTAATTTGCACGTGCAGTGATTTCATCACATTTTACAACTATGTCTTCTTGTTTTCACGAGTATTTTGCATTCTTTTTTCCTGTGAGCTACTGATGCATATTCTTCATCCGTTTCCTTTGCACTGGTTCATGGCCATTTTTGATCACTTCAAGAGGAATATACCAGGGTCTAAGCACTTCCAGTGTGATATAAATAGCAGTGTTCTGTCTGTCTCACCATTTGGAAATTAACTATGAGCTACAAACATTTACAAATACAGTTATATTCCCCAAAATGAATTTTAGGTTAATAATTGACACTATGTTTGTCGGTGGTCTTATGAGATGATATAACTCAGTGATGGTGTGACTATCTTACTTTTTATGCATTTTTTTTACTTTGCATGCACACAAAAGTGAAATCCCCCAATCATATAATTCTCAGAACATACAGCTAAAATGTCTGCAAATTCCCAGAGTATGGTGGTGAACACCTGTTATCCCAGCAATCTTGGAGGCTGAGAAAACAGGAGGCAAGTTCAAGGCCCACTTGGACAATTACCAACTTTTTCTAAAATTATAAGAATTAAAATTTCAGTGGGTAGAGCTCATTGGGAGCTCCCTACTATCCAGTCCTCAATAGGACATATGGAAACAAAACAAAACAAAACAAACAAACAAACAAACAAACAAAATCTATATACATGATAATGGACTGACAACTGGTGCACACCTTGTAACACCCAGGTGAACCTCAGTAACACCCAGTAAGCCTCGTGCTGGGTGTGAGAGGCCCACCTGGAGACTGTCGTCAGCAGCATAAGAGGCAGAACTGGAAAAGAAGAAAGGCTGTTGGGAGCAGAGGAAAGGCTGTTGGGAGCTGGTAGAAGCTGTAAGGAACTGTTGGTTGTTTTGGAGGAGCTCGTCATGCTGGCGACATGACAGTCGAGTTCCTGATGAACTCGAATGTTTTCATCCTCTGAGCAGCTCGGGACCTCGCTGGCACTGAGAATAGCTTCAGGTCACTTTTGAGGTGCTCTGTTCCACACTTTGAGCTTTGTTTCCTGGCTCCAGAGGGGAAGATGGTGCACGGCTTGTCTCCTGGAGAAGCTTGCTGTGTTGGCTTCCCTGATGGGAACTCAGCCACCTTGATCATCAGAGGAGCTCAAGATCTCACTGTTGCTGAGGATGGCTGTAGTACCTTTCAGAGGAGCTCTTCACCTTGAGCATCACTTCCTGTCTCCAGTTCAGATCTCTCAACCTGCTAGCACAGATCCTTTGTAGATTTGTAGATTCCACCACTGACCCTTGGGCCTTTTCAATGCAGATCTGTGAAACAAGCCTGCATGAGATATTGTTATGGGCTCTGGGCCTCCAGTTGGATTTGTGGGAGCCATTGTTATAAGATCTAGGTCTTCAGCTGGACTCATGTAAGACTTTACTGTGGGATCCAGGCCCTTGGCTGGATTCCTGGTCTGTAGTGTGTGGACAGATTTCCTGCACTCTCTTGTATATGATTCTTTGAGTGAGTCTTATAAATAATCTTATGAAATATGTGTCCTGCATTATATTGTTCCTCCTTGCAAAAATGAGCCCAAAACCATAACACACACCATTTTATAATCATCGATAATTGGGATATTATGTAGAAAAATAAACACAGAAAATAAGTAGAACTTTGAAACATAAGGAGGATAGTTAAAAATCTTTGGAATAGGATTGTGATCGATTACCCATCCTCAAGAATTCTAGAAACATTTTTTTGTTTTTTGTTTTTTGGGTACCAGGAACTCAACTCATGACCTTACTCTTGCTAGGCAAGTGCTTGTGCTGCTGAGCTGTATCTCCGATCCACAACATGTTATTGTTAAAGGGACAGAGAGGGCAAAGGAACGAATCAATGTATCCAGATACAGATGAAACATACATAGGAGTTTTGCACATGATTAGCTGCTGTACCCATTTGTAGGAAAAGATAAATTTGGAGAAATGTGTTCAAAGCTTTTGTTAGTAGCTGGAGAAAAGTGAGAACTATATACTCATCACATGGGATTGAGGAGGATGAATTCCATATTGATTGATACCTTATTGCTATGGAAATAGCAACATCACAAATGTGCTTATGTCTTTGTTTTCATGTAAATCATCAATCCATTGGAATATTAAAAACAAAGGCAGAGTGAAGCATTACTGCCTATAATTCTCCTTCATACAGAGGTTCTTTTATAGGTAGGTTTCTTGAAGGCTATCTACCTTCTGGGAACAGAAGTAACATGTTTGTCATGCGTGTGCATGTAAGTAAATGAAATGAGTTGATCCATGAATAAAATCATCCTTGTCGATCACCAACTTTTTTCTTGCATATACACAGAGAAAACTGACCTGCAATTGATAAGTGGAAGACCAGATATACTATCTCTTCCATCTTCTTGCCATACTCTTTATAAGAATAGAATTATCCATGATGACTTTCATCTTCAGTCTCGATGGATGAATTCTATAAAGATATGTTCAGTACAGGGGACAATGCAGGGTTTTCAATAAGTGAGTAATGACCATGTTTACCATTGCTAGCACTACAGCATCTATTCGCTTCCTAGAACTTTCCTGGACAGCATAGAACACATGAAAGCTTTCTGCTCCTTTCTCTCTTCTTTACACATCAGGTTCTCTCCATGTAACATGTGGTTGTACGGGTAAGATTTCTCTACCGCTGGCCAGGAAATCCTCTGCGAAAGAAAAATGTTGAAAAAATATGTGTAGACAATTGATTCTCATCATACGCATTGGTCTTCCTAGTGCACGTGAACTCATGGTTCCTTCTTTTACCCAAATTACTGCATAATGGTTTAAATATATACAATTACACATGATGAGCGAAAATGCCCGTTATCTGTTTTACTTCAATTTACTTAATCCCAGCACTGGCAAAGTGTTTATTTTCAATAAGTATGATTATCTGAATTTCACTTTCTGTCTTATGGCCAGTGTTTAAGCAAGTAAACACAAATCCTATAGTTTCCCAGGAAACCACGCTAATTTGCTCACGGGTGAAACTATAGGAAACATGAGTTTATCAAATAGAACAGTGATGTCAGCATCAAATTCAAAGTTTTACCTGTGTCCTAAAAGGTTGAAAATAGGTAAAAGCTAAGCAGATGATTTACGGTCTATTAGTCCTTGATATCATGAATCATTAAAATTGCATATTTCACAATTCTGAAATGATTTTGTGCTCTAAAATTTTAATTATTTTTTTATTTGGCAAAGTTTAACATGTTGTTTCTAGAAAGATAATGAAAAGAGGGGAAAAAGCAGAAAATAGTCTCACACAACTCCAAAATTTTTGGAAAGAAATGTCAAATATTTCTAGATTTATTCATTTTGAAGTTTTTTGTATTCATTTTCATATAATTAAATGTAAAATATCTAATATTGTCATGAAATAAAATTATTTGTTCGAGATTTCAAAGCTTTTTACGTTTTAAGCACATTCATTGTTTTCATATTTGTTATGTCTCAGAATCTAAGCTATCATATTTGAATATATTAAAATTAAAGTAGTTACTGTAGCCACCTAAACGGAGAGAGACTGTAGCAGTGTATGTGAGTCAAATCTATAAGCAACAGGTTTATTTGTTTGACAGTTGATAGCACAAGGATTCTTTTTCTCCTTCCCAGATTTTTAAACGGCACCAACATATCACAGTGACACCTGTTGTACATATTGCTTTGCCATTAGTAGGTTAAAATACTCAAAACCCACAATGAAAAAGAAGAGGAGTTTATTCTATCTCTCAATGTCATGGGCTTTCATCTATAGTTAAGTCCATGGCTCCCAGGCAGAAATAGGAGCGTGGGAGGGCCTGGCGGAAGAACACTGCTCGTGTCATTGTGGCCGGGAAGCAGAGAGAGGGGGGAGGAGGCAAGGGAGGGTCTCACTCTTCCACATTCACCCCATTAACCACTCCTGCTCAGGCCTCACTTCCTAAGAGAGCATTTGACCGGGAACTTAGGCATGGATTAATCCTCTGGTGAACATAATATCCCCAAGAGCCAATCATTTTCTCAAAGCCACATCACCGAACGCATGAGAATTTTAAGGGACATTCTCAATCTATAGAGTGACACCTACCTTACATAGCTGTTAGCTCAATAGCAGGTGATACTGTGTCTTCTTACTGAACTGAATTGAGTCAAATTAGACTAAGAATACAACTTGTTTCTCATTTGTATTCTACAGAATCAAAACTCTACCCTTCGTCTGATGAATCTTTGTTTTTTTCAGATCAAGTTGTTTCTTTCATTTATTTGTTTTTTAAACCAGGGTTATTGAAAACAAGAATTCGGAGTCTTTCCCCAAAGCATCTGGAAGCGTAATCATGGGGCATCTTATAGCCTTGAACTCCTGCATTCAGACAGTTCCTGCTTCAACCCCGCCAGACTAAACAAACCCTGTCCCCAGTGAGCACACAATGGGTCCCCTGACCAATGCATGAACACCAGGTCCCCAGAAGGCATGTGTATGCCTGTTCACTGCACTTTCTAAATCTCCACTGTACCCTGTGCCCCAGCACCAGGAAAGGGCTGAAGGTTACCCAACCTAGGCTTGCATTTCCTTATTTGAAAAACAAGAGAAACCTCAGAGGTGACGTCAAGCATCAAGCTCTCTGCCATGTTACATTCTAGGTGTTTTGGTGGTTGTTTTTGTATTATTTCATTTTCCTTTTTTGTTTTCTTGAGACAGGATCTCATTATGTAGCCCAGGCTTCTCACAAACCCAAAGCAAACCTCCTGCCTCAGCTTCTTGAGTGCTAGATTGACAAATGTGCACCACCATGCCTGGCTCCATGTCACACTGTAGGACTTGCTCAGTGGGGCAAAACATAGCAACACAGCCCTTGCTGAGGCCCTGGGCTTAGCAAACATCAAGAATGTGTGCGGCCTGGTACATGTCACCAATTTCGGTGGCCTCCCAGCTTTGCTATGTGAAACGCAGGCATCCATACATTCATTTATGGTGGGCTCCCCTGTGAAGAGTATCCTAAGTAAGAATGGTGCCCAGGCAAAGGAAATGGGAAGGAGGTGGCCCATATGTTTCCCACAGTTATCTTGGGTAGATTTGCTGTTTTCTATATTGTCCTTACATTTCTCTGCCACTTCCTAATTTTTGACAGTAGGCACTTACAACTTTTGTGATAGTAAAAATTAAACATAGGTAACACAAAAGAAGGTCCTAGGTACACACATACAAAACTGTTCACATTTCAGCCAATAATAACGTATTCCATCCCAACCTGGGACTTCCAGAAAGGAATCTTAACCTCGTCACCACAGAAAAGTAAAACCCAGCAAAGAAATAAGAAAGAAAGGAAGGCGATTCCTTGAATAAGAATTTGTGAGTCACATGTCAGGCTTAAAAAAGAAATCAGCTTTTCTCTCTCTAGCCACTCACGGAGTCATGAAGTCTCCCCTGTCACCCCGGAGGTTGGCTGGAGTTTCACAGCAGGTGGTGACCCGGGGGGGGGGGGCTGAAGGTGGCCTGCCCGTGACCTGGCTCCTCCCAGAGAGAGGAAAATCCAGGGACTCAGAGGGGAGCACCTGTCTGATGGTTCTTAAAAGAAGTTGTCTTTATTAGAATAAGGATCTAGAACATCTTTCTTCCACAGAGTTGTGTTGAAGGCTACTTTGGCAGCCAATGGGATTTTAGAAAGGGATTCTTCACAAGAGGACTGACTTCACCAATGGGTGAATCCATTCACACAAACAAATATTTGTGGAATGGTTGGGAAATGATCAGCACAGAAGTTGAAGAGAGTGCAGCAGAGGATGTGAACTTGGAGGACAATATATTGCCCACTGGTCCCTCTGCCTCTCTCTTTCTTCGCTTTCTCCTCCTTTCTGGATGCAGTGAATTGGGCAGCTTTCTTCCTCAATGGCTGTCTGCCATGATCTTTCTGTCTCAACACAGGCCTAAATACAATGGAACCAGGTGACCATAGACTAAACCCTCTGAAACACTAATACCAAACAAACATTTCCTCCTTTAAGATGTGTTTGCTAGGTTTTTGTGCCTAGAGGTGGAAACCCCACTAACCCAGCATGATTAATTGTAATAGATTAATTACATCTATTTCCTCATCTTATTTTTTTCTGACGTGACCAACTGTGCATGTGGTGAAAGCAACTGAAATATTTTCACAACCAACTAGACTCTAGTGCAAGGACATTTTGGGAGACACCCAACCAGGCAAACATAGCCCTTTCAAGTTTAAATCTAGAAGAAGATATCATAGAAGACCTTTGAAATTAAATGATACACTGAATTCATCTCTCATGATTTTACAATATACTCCAACTAATGTGCACTGATCACTATTTACTCTTCCACAAATGGGAAAGGATTTTTTTTTAAATTTGATTTCCAATAATGAACAGGAATTCTGTGTTGCCTCCATAGTGCTTAGAATTGACTCAGGGCTGATTAACAGGGCAGCAAATTAGTAACAATATAATATTAATGATTTTGGTTGAAAGAATGGGAAAGACTATTTCACATTCAAGGAAAACATCAATTTCCACTATGTCCATTTAGAAATTAAGTGGTTAACATATTTGTCCAGAGTATTGCCTATAAGGAAGAAAAGCTCCTCATTTATAATTGTCAATGATGCTCAAATCTGTAACCTTTCTTTTTTATTAGCTGACCTAAACCAACTCAGCTTTGTAGTAAGGCCCAGGCCCCCAGGATGTAAGACCTGCTCAGAAACACAGCTGTCAGGTGCTACCTTACACGGAAGGTCAACTATGCCAACACAACAAATATTTATTAGTCCACAGACACGTTTTGATTGACTCAAGAAAATCATCAGACACAAGACCTTTTCACAAAAGATATACATCAGAATTAAAAGATTGATGGTCTAATGGGACAACTTGGGATGCTTTTGGTTGCTTTGGGCAGAAGTTTCATTTAAAGTGCATAGAGGGGGAAAGATATTGGATGCAAAGGACCAATCGGATTGTAGACCTATCACAGCCATTTGAAGACACTTGGTGGTTGGGTCTTCACAATCCAATCCATGAGAGTTTATTCTATGTATTATTTCTTTATGGCTGTTATAGCAAGTTATTGCAAACTTGGTTACTCAAAACAAAATCCACTGTCTTGTAGTTTTGCAAGAATTATATGCAACTTGAAAGTCAGTGAGTTCTTGTCAAGGTTTGGTCAGGACTCTGTTCCTTCTGGAGCTCAGGGAAAATTCTTTTCTTTGGGAAGGGGTACCTTTTGCAGTATTTAGAGCTCATTCTTAGTTCTTGGATCATGGCTTTAATTTCCATCTTTTAAACCAACAATTGTAAAAATAACTGAAGATCCTTCCTCCCTCCTTCCTCCCTTCCTTCTTTCCTTCCTCCCTCCCTCCCTCCCTCCCTCCCTCCCTTTCTTCTTTTTGGCTGACAACTAAGCCCAAGGTTTCACACGAGTTAGGCCAGTCCTCTGTCTGAGCCACACTCCAATCTCACAACTAAGTATCTGACTAAAATACTTGAAGTTGTTCACACTAAGCTGAAAGTTAAATTCATGCTCATATGAAATACATCATTCAGTTCATAATGAGATATTTAAGCAAATTATCAAATGGACAATATGATGCTATGTGTACAAGGAAATTTGTACTATGAAGGCAGTGGAACCTGAATTCCCACAACACTGAGAGGCTGAAGCAGGAGGATCACAAGTCGAAGCCCAACACAGGCAACTTGGTGACATACTGAAATCCTATCCCCAAATAAGAATCCAAAAGAAAACAGGAAAGGGTAAGAAAAGTAAAGAAATGAAGGAAGAAAACAAAAGAAGAGCTAAAAATGTAATTTATTGTGAAGGTCTTAGGTTCGATTCCCAGTACCAAGAAATAAACATGGGAAATGTAAACTGATAGTTTCAATTATGTGCTGAAAGTCGCAGATACTATATAGTCGGTGATAGACCAAGTCACAACATAATTCTTCTACGTCAGTCAACTTCCAATGCCAAAATCTATGCTCTATTCTTCACCTCTGACAGTATCCTGAAAGATATTTAATTTCACATTATTAAATTGAATGTGTCGTAAGGCTTTATTTAAAACTCTTTAAATACAAGCAATTAGTCCACTTAACTGAGGCCTGCTGTGAGGTTTTCTCTGGTACCTCACTGAGTTTACTTAGCATCCAGTGTAAACAAATGTAAGTCCAACATTGTGCAGCCAATCAGTGTCAGTTTCCTGGGCAGAGGGTCTGAAGTGGGCATTTAAAATTGTGGTGGAAAAGAGACCAAGAAACCTGCTCTAATCACAGGAAACATTTTGTGTATTCTGGAACATGTAATGTGGTTAATGTTTGGAAAAATGAACACCTTTTTACATTTCTATGACAACCATGTGGTTTTTGTACAATGGCTAATGTGAACATTAACCAAGGTACAACTGGGAAAAAAAGCAAATGTCTGTAAATGTCTGCTGGAGCTGAAACTACTATAAGACCCTCAGAACCAATGTGAGTGTGGAGATCATGGAGTCAATACCCACAATATTGAGATCACCGTCATGCAGTAAAAAGACTGCAAATATTTTGGATTATCTTAGCAGACACTCATGTCAGTTTGTGAAGATGTGAACTCCAAACTAGAAGCTTGACAGAAAGTCCCCAAATTAAGAATTCAGATAGAGTGTCATCACAGCCTCCACAACACAGTGCATGTCTTATTAACTCAACTTCTGTTTAACAGATGGAGCAACTAAGTATTAAAAAAAAATTTAATACTCTATATAAATTTGTGAGGTTAGAAGATCCCTACATCAAGTCTCTCAGTCTAGTGCTTCATATATTCTAAAAAAGCTATTACTTTCCAGTGGAAATGATTGACCTGTAACTTTTTCTGCTTCTTCATATTTATTTTACCTATGTGAGAGCCCTCCTATAAAACAGTAGTCAGATTTCTGTTACTGGGAAAAAATTCCTGACACCCATCACTTAAAGGAAGACAAGTTTAATTTGGCTTATAGTCTCGCAGATGGACAGTCCATGTTCACTTGGTTCCAATACATGGTAGATTGGGAGAAACGTACTCACAGCATGACAGCTGAGAAGCAGACTGAGAAGGAAGGAACCAAGTAATAGTGATCTGCTCTTTGAGGTAATGTCCTAAGTGAGCCACCTCCAATGAGCCTACCTTCCTCTGATAAGTACAGTCAACTGTTGCATTTCATAATCCAGTGGTGAGTGCAGCATTCCTCATGATAGCATCACTTATGCAATGCCTTGTCTCTGAGTGCTTGAAATACTTGGGCAAAATTACGAATGTAAACCATCCCGCTCATGATTTAAGAGGTGCCAGTCCACGGTCTGCTGACTCTGAATCTGAAACATCATGGCAGAACTGTGTAGTAGAAGCCAGGGATTAAGTGGTTCTAATTTTTGCCCCCATAGAAAATCTATATTATAAGCTAGTCCAGGCACCTCTTCCAAATATTCATTTAGCAGCTGCTTAAACACTGGCATCCAGGAGGCAGAACAGAGAAAAAAGACCAGAAAGGAAAGGGCAGGGGCCAGTTGTAGCATCCAAGGCTACATTTCCACAACTCACCTGGGAACATTCAGAAGTGTGCTTTAAAGATCCCCTGGGCATTTATTAATTCAGTCAGTTTGATATATCACAATGAACAACCGCATAGGACTGTATTGTTTTTAGAACTCAGAGGATAGTATCTGAATATTTGGTGGAAAACGTTTTGTCAAAGGCCTCTCTGATTCACATATTTCCTCATTTCAGCACCGACTTACCTTGATGGGCCTCTAAGTATATAAGGTAAGCTAGAATTTGTTCTCAAGATGAATCCTAGGATAACAGTCTAAATTCAGCCAGGGAATAAACGGTATGTGACCTATAATAACCATTGTTGATTTCCCATCATCTTGTTTTGAAATTCTGTATAGTTTTTACTGACTTTTCTCTCTTTAAAATAAAAAAAAAAGCAAATCTACCTCAGAAGATAGTCTTGGCACCTCTTCCAATCGTTCGTTTACTAAACACCTACCTGTCTAATTCCATGTTCAGATGATATCCCTTTTCTTATGAATTTCATGGCATGCTGACAAAGCAGGCAGGAAAAAGATCAGCTCAGTGTGGTAAATTCTATTATTGACATGGTGAACTAGGGTTATGCACCAAAAAAATTCCACTTACACGTAATGTTTGCAAGCACATAGTAGGAAGTTTCTTCACTGCTATAGACCCAGCTGTGCCTATGATATGTATGCAAGAATTTCTGAGATAAAAGGATCAGTGTTTGAATGAAATACAAAGACAGAAGCCCATGTCTGTTAAGATATTAAATCAAAACCAGATCCAAGACTAATAAAGAACCTAGACCGAAACATTATATTTAATAGGTGTTAGGTTAGAAGGTAGATGATTAGAAGCAGGAGAGCTGGGTGGTTGGGTGATTAGTTGAATGACTGATTAAGAAAAACAGAGAGAAGGAGACAGACAGACAGACAGACATATCATTTTGAAACAGAAAGCATGGGTTTAATTTTCCTGAATTACTATGTCATTTCATAGACAGAAGAATAATTTGGAAAACAGAAGAAGGACAGCAGATTTTGGATACTACAAACTCTGGTAAATTCACTATCTTTGCTGAAAAACACCTCTTAGTAATTAATTCAGAAATGACCCCTCTGGCTCACACCATGAGTAACTGATGGCATTGGTCTGTCTCAAGATTCATAACCAGAAAAACCATATATATTTCTTTGCTGTATTCTGCAGTATTCAAAATCCCTGGTAGGCAAGAAGTTATTCTTTCTAATATTAACAAAAACCTCTTTGATTTAACTACAGTGTTTCCTATAATGAATCCTACACAGACACTCAAATATGCTCAACAAAAGTTACACATATTCAGTGGATACAAATGAATGGCTAAGCAGAATGAGCTTATTGAGAGATATTAGAAATTTACATTCAACAATTTCAGCACCATTATAAAATCTTCATCGCAGTCTCTATAAAGTGAAAATCCTGAATGCCAGATATTTAACAGGATAGATGATCTTATAGTATATGCATTGGCTTTCTGCATATTGGAAGCCTCTGATGTTCTTTTAGGATGAAACTTAAAAGGAAATCGTGGATACAAGTGAATTTTAGGTTTTTCTATTAAGGTGTTAGTGTATTAATCATGTTTCCATAATTGGAACAGAGTATCGAACATCCAAAGAAAGAGAGGTTTAACTGGGCTCAAGTTTTATCAGGATTACATTCATTCAAGGCAGAACCATCATGGTGGAAGGTTCTGATGGCAGAAATATACTCACATTAGGTAAACTAGGAAACAGAAGAAAAGATAAAAGCCTAGCAAAAAAATACATCCTTACATGTCATGACCCCAGTGGCCTGATTCTTTTAACCAGTCCCCCCTAAAAAAACTATATCCAGCTATAAATTCATCAGTGGATTAGTCCAGCATGGCAGCATGATCCAGTCACATTTCACAAGTCACAGCTGTGGACATACTAGACTTTGCAGTGCTATTTTAGTTCTAAACTATAGCAGTAGGTCCAGCATACTTCATACCTTTTTAGTTTGCATTATTTTTAACTTCCAAGAGTTGAGAGAGTCATAATTCCATTTTATGTCAAGGATCATCTGTACTTGGATTTATCTAAGAGGAAATGATGGGGCAGGCTATGCTGATTCACTTTATCATCACTGTGACACAGTGCACTACACCCAGAACTGACAGAAAGGGAAGTTTAATTTTGCTCACCATGTCAGAGGATCCAGTCCATGGCTTGCTGGCTTCACAGCACAAAAATCAAGGCAGAGCAGCATGGGTGAGCAAAGACACTTCACAGTGGCTGAGAAGCAGAGCAAGGAAACAGAACCAGAGAAGGAGGGTCTGGGCACCATTTATATTCCGCAACGTCACACTTCCATGACCCACCCAGAGATACACACTGTCCTCTTGACAAAAGCTTAATCCCTCCAACAATAAGTAGCACTGAAAATAAAAGTACTCTTCTTGATGCTCTATTTAATCTCCAAGAGAATGTTTGCTCTCTGTGAAAAGGAAGAGAAAGTGTGGTATTGCCATGGAAAGGATAATATTAAAAGGTGGTTGAGGTAAGCGATTGAAGTATTTGCCCTGGTTCTTAGGCTGCCACTTACGTGAGGCAAAAGGCACTTAAACAGTGTTGGGGATTCACCCAAGGGGAGTGCACACAATCTCTTGGTATCCATCCCCTCGCTGGACATGCAGAAACACAGAAGCTTTTTATTTATTTGGTTGTGATGAATATCAGTGCAGATTGATGTTCTTCAATTCAGTTCCAAAGCACTTGTGAACAGAGAGAAACTCTTCTTGCTTGCACAGCTTCTTTAAGAAAGCTTCTCCCAACCCCACACACTGCTACCACACACCATTCCCACAAGCAGCCTGGTGGAAATCATGTGGATAAATTTCTTTGTCACCTCGATTTTCTCCCTGAATGCTGACCTCGTATCTCACACAGAACGCTTTTGTTCAGAAAAGGCCTGGTGGGTTTTCAGAAAAGCGTGTTTCCCGTCCATTGTTTCAAACTTGGTCAGGTGTCAGCATTACTTACATCAGGTAAATGTGAGCTCGCAGAAGGCAGGCTTGCGGGCTCATTATCTGCAAAGGGAAGTTAAACGGATTTTCTTTTTTGGAGTTTATCCAGCTGGATTTGCGTTGGATCCAATAATCACATTAATGGTACATAGTTTAGCATGCATCTTCATTCTCTCTCTCTCTCTCTCTCTCTCTCTCTCTCTCTCTCTCATTCGTGCTTCCACACATCTCAGTACTTACAGATCAAGTGAAAACCACAAGGACAGGTGGAATGAGCAAATTTGTAAACACAAGAAACTTTGTGTCTGGCAGCATCGGGACCCCTGAGCGTATTTGCATAGTAGATTGTAATCCCAAACACAATTCGAGAGGTGTTTGAATGGCCCATTTCTTAAGAAGTAAATTTCTCAAGCAACTCCATCAACTTGATAAGGAAAGGCTACCAGAAGCTACTTGTGTATTTTGCTCATTTACTTCCATGAAAAACTGAAGGTTTCCTTGAGAACACTCACCAGTGGGTTACCCAAATCTGTAGCACTCACTTGCAGAAAAGGCAGGGGAAGTCTTTGGGTGACACAAAACCACAACTTCCAGTATGTTCTCAGCATGTTCTCAGAGTGTGACTGGGTATTTATTAGGCAATGAATTGGGCTCCAATCCCCATGTGCCTAAATGCTAACTGTCAGGCTCTTAGAATGTGACCATATTTAAAGATAGGGTCTTGAATGATGTCACTGAGGTTTATTTAGATCATGAGATGGGTCCCGATGTAGTAGGGCTGGTTTCTTTGACAGAAAAGAAGATGCAGATGCAACCACGCACAAATGGTGGATCCTCTGAGGACACAGGAATAAGGCAGCACCGCAAATTACAGACAGAGCTATGTGAGAAGCACTAGGCATGCCCACACCTGGACGGCGGAGGCCCAGGTTCCAAACCTCCCTTTTTTTTCATACATTTCATAGTTTTATGCCAAGAATAATTGGACAGAAATATTTAAACTTTTGGAATTTTCCCAACCACATGTTTTGTGAATCTACAAGAAAAGCACCATGGTGTGTAATATTTTTCAAACATGTTTAACCATAGATGATTTTAATTTCAGGTGACATGGAAAAACTGTCATTCCAAAATAGCAGATTTATTAACTGTGTTACACTACTTCATAGAAGGTCCCTCTACTGTGGTTGGAAGTTATTTAATCCATCCCAAGTGGTTTTTCAAGAGCGATTTATTAATTGCCAAATAACTATACAATGTAGTCAATTTCTTGTGTTTTGCTCAAGCAACTGTCCCGGAACAAATAAATGTTTGCCACCCTATTTAAAGTAATGTATGCGACTTCCGGGAAGATGGCGACCGGGTAGGCAGCAGAGAGAGAACCTCCCAGAGGATTACCACCCAAACAATGAAATATAGCAATATGAAGACAGAAATAAGGACTTCCGGGAAGAAGATGACCAGCCGAGAGAGTGAGTGTGGAGGGAAGAACGGCGTCAGCTCCTGAACCAGACAGAAAATGCGCTACTGGGACAAACTGCACCAAACTGGGCAGCGCTCCGGGATCCCGCTCAGAACCCCACCC
>PVLD010006433.1:0-100767 GCA_004027595.1 Dinomys branickii | reverse complement strand
ACCTCATCCTACTGAAAAGTTTTTGCACATCTAAAGAAATCACCAGCAAAGTAAAAAGAAAACCCACAAATTGGGAAAAAATCCTAGCTGGCTGTCCCTCAGACAAAGGTCTTCTATCTAGAACATACAAAGAATTAAAACACATGTACCTGTCCAAATTCAAAGACCCAATCCAGAAATGGGCATCTGAGATGAATACACACTTCTCAGACAAAGAAATACAAATGGCAAATAAATATATGAGAAAATGTTCTACATCTTTAGTCATTCGAGAAATGCAAATAAAAACAACATTGAGATTTCATCTCACCCCAGTAAGATTGGCCAGTATTAAAAAATCATCCAATAACAAACGTTGACGAGGCTGTGGAGAAATAGGGACTCTATTACACTGCTGGTGGGATTGCAGACTGGTGCAACCACTGTGGAGAGCAGTTTGGAGATTTCTCAGCAAACTAGGTCTACAGGTTCCATTCAAACCAGTTATTCCCCTTCTGGGTATTTTCCCGGAAGATCTGAAAACACCATATCACTGTGATATATGTGCACCCATGTTTATAGCAGCACAATTTGTAACAGCTAAATTGTGGAAGCAACCCAAATGTCCATCCACAGAGGACTGGATTAAAAAACTGTGGCATTTTTATATAATGGAATATTACTCAGCTATAAAGAGGGACAGATTTGGGGCCTCTGTAGGCAAATGGTCACAATTAGACACCATACTCATAAGTGAAATAAATCAGAGGTACATGTGCAAGCAACGTATTGTGTCACTGGTGTAAGAACCTGAGGGTGGGAATATAAACTAAGAGGCGTGAAGGAAATCTGTTCGAAAGTAAAGAACAGATGGGATGAGGGAAAGGAGAAAAGGAAGAAAGAGGCAAATATGTATGTATGTATGTATGTATGTATGTACATATGTGCAGGATGGCTAACATGGTTCTACTATTGTCTTATGTCACTTTATGGTAAGGAATAGTTGATGACTGGTTGTTTGATCAATCTTATATGTCTATATGTGTTATCCTGAGCATACACTTGGAAGTTATCAATATGCAATGCAACAACTATTGTTGGTTTCCTGCTGCTTTGTTTATAATTCAATTTTGATTACACTGTTATTGTACTTTGTGTCTCTTTGTTAATGCTTTCCTCTTTTTTGTTGATGTTTTTTCTTTTACACTTTAAAAAAATTAAAAAAATTATATAAAAAAGGGATAATTATGTATGTATGTATGTATGTATGTATGTATGTATATATATGCAGCATAGCTAACATAGTTGTATTACTGACTTAGGTAACTTTATTGTAAGGAATAGTTGATGATTATTTGTTTGATCAATTTTGCATGTCTATATTTGTTTTCCTGAGTATACACTTTGAAGTTATCAATATGTAATAGAACAACCATTGTTAATTCCCTGTCACCTTGTGTGTAATTCAGTTTTGATTATACTATTCTTGTGCTACTTTTGTGTCCGTTTGTTAATGTTTTTGTTCTTTTACTTTTAAAATAAAAGTGTCATAAAAAAAAATAAATCAACCAAGAACAAATGCTGGTGAAGTTGTGGAGAAACAGGAACTCTTGTCCACTGCTGGTGGGAATGCAGACTGGTGAAACCACTGTGGAAATCAGTTTGGAGATCCCTCAGCAAACTAGGTCTAGAGGTCCCATTCAACCTGGCTATTCCCCTTCTGGTTATTTTCCCAGATCTGAAAACATCATATTACAGTGATATATGTGCACCCATATTTATAGCAGCACAATTTATAACTGCAAAATTGTAGAAGCAACGCAAATGTCCATCCACTGAGGATTGAATAAAAAAATTGTGGTACTTTTATAAAATGGACTATTACTCAGCTATAAAGAAAGATAAACTTGAGGGTTTTATAGGTAAATGGTTACAACTAGAGACCACGCTAATAAGTGAAATAAATCAGATGTGCACATGTAAGCAACATATTGTCTTCCTAGTATAAGAAACTGAAAAGAGTGAATAAAAATTGAGAGGTATGATAGACATTGTGAAATGAAAGGAAAATGCTCAAAAGTAATGGGTAACTGGGGTGTGGGAAAGGAGAAATAAGGTGAAATTATGTATGTATGTATGTATATACAGGATAGCTAACAGTTGTACTACTATCTTGTATTGCTTTACTGAGACAGTTAATGAGTACTTGTTTGATCAATACTGCATGTCTCTTTGTTTCCTGAGAAACCACTTTGAAGGCATCGATAGTAATACAACAACCATTGTTAATTTCCTACCACTTTGTCTGTAACGCTATAGTGTTTGTATTGTTCTTATGCTATTTTGTAAATGGATGTCTGTTAATAAGTTTTCTTCCTTTACTTTTAAAATTAAAAAAACACTCATCCCATTGTTCTTGCCACTTCTGTTGGGATTGAGTGATACCCTTTCATGAGGATCTTTAGTTGTGATCAAATATATAGTCAATACTGTTGCCAAGTATCATTTAACAGAATGGCAGCTTATGTAAACATTACTGTGACCTCATCCACCTTATTCACCAGATGTGGCACCATGCAACTTCTGACTCCTTCCCACAGTAAAAATGACTATGAAAGGTCAATTCAGGACATGGAGGAGGCCATGACAGTGCAACTAAAGACACTCCTGAAAGAGGATTCCGGAACTGCTTCTGAAGTAGCAACAATGACGGGATACACATATTTAAAGCGATGAATAGTTTTTGGGAGGGTGTGAATTGCAATGTGTCTTTTACTGTAATAAATTTTTAAAGAAATAATAAATTTTAAATAAAAACACTCCTTGTAGTTTTCTCTCACCTTCTGCAGATGCATGTCACTGAATATGTTCTCACGCACAGCACAGTACTGCATGAACCGTGCATAAACTACAGGCTGTGGGTGATGACGATGTGTTGACGTGGGTTCACAGACTGTAAGTAATGAGCCACTGTGCTGTGGACACTGGTGCTGAGGGAGCAGATATGGAGGGAGGGTGTCTGTGAGTGATGGCAAGGGCACAAGGAACTCGGTTTTATGCCCTGCTCTCCTATGAATCTAAAACTACCGTTATGGTTTGGAAGTTATTCTGCAAGAGGAATAATATAGTACAGGACACATATTTTACAAGATTATTTATAATAGTCACCAAAAAAATGATATAGAAGAGTGCAGTTAGTCTGTCCATACACTAATACCAAGGAAACTAGCTGAAGGCCTGGATCCCACGGAAATGTCCTGCATGAGTCCAGCTGAATACTTACCGCCCATAACAATGCCTCCCATGAATCCAACTGGTGGCCCAGAGCCCATAATAATATCTCATGCAGGCCTGTTTCATGGATCTGCACCAAGAAGGCCCAACAGTCAGTAGTAGAATCGAGGAAGTCTGTGCCAGTGGGATGAAGGATCTGTGCTAGCAGGCTGAGGGGTCTGCACTAGAGCCAGGAAGCAATGCTCAAAGAACCAGAGTTCACTTGAAAAGTACCACAGCCATCCTCAGCAACAGTGAGGTCCCAAGCTCCTGAGAAGATGAGCAAAGCCGCATTCCCATCAGGAAAGCCAGAGCAACACGCTTCTCCAAGAGACTGAGCAGTGTACCATCTTCCCCTCCGGAGCCAGGAAGTGATGCTTAAATTGAGGACCAGAGCTCCCCCAAAGAGAACCAAAGTTATCTCAGTGCCAACAATGTCCTGAGCTCCTTGGAGGATGAGCACAGCCAAGTTCATCAGGAAAGCCAGCATGACAAGGTCCTCCAACAAAACCAACATCTCCTCACAGCTTCCACCGGCTCCCACAGCCTTACTTCCTCTCCAGGTCTGCCTCTTAGGCTGCTGCCAAGAGCCCCCAGGGGGGCCTCCCACACCGAGCACCACACTTGCTCAGTTCAGCTGGGGGTTGTAAGTCGACCGCCAGTTGTCAGTCTACCACAACTGCTTTAAAAGAATAATCTACCAAAATTTTCTTCAAAAACTGAGAAAGAATGCCACACAATAACACAGGTTGATGAGTATTCCTTACTAGATATGATTGGAACTGCATGTGTTTCAGATTTGTTCAGATTTTTGAATACTTACATATACACAATGAAATTCCTGGGGATGTGACACAACTCCAAACACAAATTTGTTTATGTTTCAAGAATATCTTATACACATGACCCAAAGATAACTTGACACAATACTTTTAGCATGCCTATGTTCTGATTGCAGTCTTCACAGAGGGTGAGTTGTAAAATCTGTATGATCTCATACTGACTCTCAAAATTTTGGATGTTGGATTAAGGGTATTTAATCAATATCTTTAAGTAAACTATTAGAACTTTAGGTGTGGCTGAGCATGTATTTCAATGGGAGAGATTGTCTAGAGTGTGTAAAGCCTTGGGTCCCGCCCCTAACAGTGCCAAACAACAACAACAAAAACCCCTCCACGGCCATATTTATAATTACTCATTACCAAACAAGGCATTGAGTGCGGCAGGCCCTACCCTATATACAAGGCAGAATCCAGCATTCGACCCTAAACGTGAAAAGCAGTTAAGAAGGTACAGGATCAAAGTGAGAAGGCAGCCACACACAGCACTAAAACTATGGTCCCGTACATTATGAGGAAATCTAGGCATTCAAACCTTTGAGTGTTTTATTTTCAAAGTTCTCTCAAGTCTCTTCTTAAGACAATTTCTATACATTAAAAATTCTGATATTTTGCCAAAAATGTATTTGCCTGAAGAAAATTGGACAACTTTGAAATTCTGGTGTTACTTTATGCTATAAACCTTTATTTACATAGTTCTTCAAAATATATTTCAGTTGCCCACTCACTCTTCCAAGTGTGAATGCTATTGAACATATTAGCTTTACAGGAAAGTATGAACAGAGAAAATAATTCTACAATTTAATATATACAGTGCCATTAGTGGTTATTTTTACAGTTTGGAGGGTAATTACTGCATATTTTTACTGATAACATTTCTGAATGAAGTTGCTTTTATGAGTACGTTTCTACAGAGATTCAAGTGTAACAGTCCATATATATTTATAGTGTTATCTGACAGTTTGAATACCTGTGTGTCATTTTTTTTCCCATTTTTTCTCAAAGGTCTTGAATGATGAAGAATCATTACTTTCATCACTACTATAGCGTGCATATAAAGTCTGAAATTAAAAACATACCTTTTTTAGTTCAATGTATTATCAACTTAGTGAAATGTAACCACATATTCTAAATATAACAAAGGTACCTCTTATTTGTATACTTGGGAAATTATGGTATAAATGACTAGAAATAAGAGTTTTAAACATCTACATTGGCTTTAACAATGAGATATCATGGAATGTAGCTCAACTTTGTGTAAAAGAAATAAAATGTACCTAATAAGTATATATATAATCTTCAAGGCTTTCTTGAACCTTTTGTCTTACATTTACTCATATAAATTCGTAGAAAACTTTATATTTTCTAATGACATTTAACTAATGAACATGAGACATTAAAAAGGACTACAAACTGGGCATAGCAGCATATGCTTGTAATCCTAGTTCAGAAAGCTGAGGCAGGAGGAATGCAAGTTTGAGTCCCAGCTGGGCAACCTAGCGAGACTCTGTCTCAAAACAAAAAATAAAAAGGGGCAGCCAGTGCAGCTTAATGGTAGAGCACCTTAGGAAGGTTCCCAGGACCACGAGGGAGAAGATGTGTTATATACGTAAGTACAGCTATAGTCGTCCTTCGTACTTATGGGAGCCGGCTCCAGGACCCTTCCCACCGACACCACATCTACACACGTCCCAGATCCTTATATGAAGTGGTGCAGTACTGGCACACGCATACACCATCCTCAATATACTTTAAATTATCCCTAGATTACTTATAATACAGACACAATGTAAATGTGATATAAATGTTTGTTAGTACATCAGCAATGTTTTTTAAAATTTTGGAGTATTTTTGATCTGTGATTGGTTAAATCCCTGGATATGGAACCCATAGATATAGCAGTCAAATGTACATTAAAGCCTCTGTGTTTAAGAATATCAAGAAGATTGAAGGCTCACCTAACAACTAATGTATAAAGACAGAAATCTTTTCCCTCAAGGAATACATAACCTCAGTGATACAGGTGACTAATCTACTTTAATTTTATTTATAAAAAGTTCTAAATACACTAGCATAAATTTAAAACATGAAAATATGAAATATAGAGCAATTATACAAGACTTTGCCCAACTTTAAAGCCACTGACTGGCCAGCAGCACTTGAAAAAGTTTTAAAAGAAAACCCACTTTATGGCATTTGAATGCACATATAGTTGTGAATATATAACAAATCCCAGTAGAAATGTGTCCCAAGCTCTTAGCAACTTAAAGTAACTTTACTCTTATCTAGAGAGCTAAGAGTGTCATTAGTTCAAGCTCTCATGATTTTATAATAACTGAAATGTATAATTAATAATTATTTGAGAACTAAACTAGTTGATCAACAAACATTCATCAAGTCCTAGAAATGAATAGGTGATGATATGGAAATAAAAAAATCACACATAAATATAAACAGGCACTGGGAGGCTGAAAAGCTTGAGACATGCTTTGGGACATTGCTATGTACAGCTTTCTAGAATCCATTCTATATTACAAATACTGTAACTTCTGTATGGCTTAATAAAAGAAATTAATTCAAAAGCTATGTTAAGAATGGTATTGAGACAGTGTAGTTTAGAAGATAGATTCTTGTGTTAAATTTATTCCAGTTGAGACAGGAAAGCAATCTTTTGGAGGTACCTTATATGATAATCCACTCTGAAATGTGCTATATTCAAAATATAAGTATAAATCAAACAAATCTACACTTACCAAAAACCACATATTAGGCACCCTAATGTGGTGATTATACCAACTTTTCAGTGAGTTACCCGCTTAATTATCGAACTCACAAAATTATATACAGCTTTACTTAAAATGAGTGTAGAGACTAGACATACTTACTTTAGCAACTTTTAAAATGGAGTTAGGAGAATTCAGACCAACCAGCTGGCCCAAAACATGTTTCATTTCATCAGTGGCTCCCTTACCCATTTGGTTACCTATAAAGTAAATATAATCAACAACACACTGGAGTACCAAACAGGAAAATGCAAGACCATCAAAAACACATTCTATGTACTAGCACCGCAACTGACATTCACTGATCGAATTTATCAATTTATCACTGACGGAAGCATCACACTTTGGTTAAGTACACGTGAATGTGAGCAGGCGAGGGAAAGCAATTTTATTTACTTACTATTGGCATAATAGAAACTTCTTTGGAGACAAATCACATGCTTATTTTTGTTACAATTAACAGTATGCTTTTGTTAGTGATCTGGTAATAAACAACTTTTAAAGTAGTACCTGGGTAAGTTTGAATCTGAACATACGGATGGGCCAGGAGCTCAGCAATAGATATCCTCTGTTTAGGGTCTCTTACTAAACAACACTAAAAAAATAAAGATTCTCTTTTATAAATTAGAATTTTTTATGGGGCATTGATAAAATACTTCTCCAGATTTCATCATATTACAGAAGTTGCTTTCTAGACACCTACTTAAACAATGTGTTGCAAAAGCCCCACACACTGTTTTCTAACATCTTCCAATAAAACACGCTTAAACCAAGTTCCGTCAGCAATTCAATAGAGCAGTTATACTTCAGCCAGTTACATAACTCCAATCATTTCAGCTATTCCTTTTAAGCAAACAATTATATAAAATGTTATTTTCTATATCCATCTATTGTTAATGTTACCTTTAATACATCTTGAAGATCTTTCTCTGGAATATCAGGAAATTCAACTTCATGATTAGGGTCAATTATAGCATGTAGCTTAGAAATCTGATTAATTATATGCTGAAAGGGTGTTTTTCCATAAGTCATATAGTACAAAATGCATCCTAAGGACCAAACATCACTTTTAGGGCTAATCTAGGTTGGAAAAAAAAAAAACAAAATATAACAAGTGCATTTATTTTAACATAAAATATAAGAATATCATTATTTAAAACCACACTCATAAAATTACAATTAAACTGCACTGATTGTGTGAGTTTACGCGACAGACTTTTTTTCTAGCTTCCACATGTTTGGTTATTTCGTTAAGAGATGGGCTGCTCTGGAGACAAAAGGGCGGAGCACTGAGTGACAGCACCTCAGCCTCGCAGGGTGCGGTCCTGTCTCTGTAACCCGCTTGGAGAGGAACTGACGTGGGAGAAGGGGCCCGGGAACCACGAGGGAGCTGACAGAGGGAACAGAACAAGATCAAGAGAGAACAGAGGCGGGGCGGGAGGTGGCTCCATGGTGCAGGGGCCGCCCGGCAAGTGCGTGGTCCTGAGTTTGACTCCTGGTACCAGGAAAAAAAAAAAAAAACTAAACTAAAAAAAGAGATACAGAAGAGGTGGGCCACGCCAGGGAGAAACCGCAGGGTCATCAACTGTGCCTGGCAGGCTCCCAGCCAGGAGGCGAAGTAAAGCTAACAACCGCTCTGCTCCTGGAGACCTGGAGAGCTCCACCCAGCCAGAAGGACCTCGAGCAGTTAGATAGCAGGTGTCAGGTCCGCAGGCAGGTCTGTTATTCACACCTGCAGAGGCACAAGAAGGACGGTAGCAGCTGCCCCGCACAATTTAACCTCAGACAGCTGACTGCGAAAACTCACGAGACACGCTGGCTCACCAGCATCCCCTGCACCTCACACGCCCTGTGTGTCACCCAGCCTTAGACCCCTTACTCAGGGACTCCAAGTTTTGTACCCCCTCCCACTCTGGGCCAACAACCTTCTTCTCATCCTTGGCCCCATTCCACTAGACTGAAATACGGATATCGCTGTTTGCCTCGACCTGCCTGTTTCAGCCTGTCAGCAGAAAGAATGCGAGACGCTGCTTCGAAAATCAGCACAAAGGACACACCCCGAGAGGCACAGGTGGTGACTCCAGGGCAGGGAAGGGGTGGGGCTTTCAACCTGGGTCCACAGCAGCCCCACAGCCACGCCACACTCCCAAGTCCCCAGTGTGGATGCAGGAAGGCCAGTCAGGGAGATGGCAAGGTATTCTGCGGGGGCAAGGCTTGGGTATGGGAGAAAGGGGTTCACCCTGTGATTGTGAGAAGCTGCGTGGTTGTCAGCACTGGCCGCCCCGGAGGACAACAGCGAGGTAAGCCTGGGAAGAGCCAGAGGCGCAGGACGGGAGCACACAGGAGCTATGGAGTGCGGGCAGGGCGGCTGGGAGCTGTGAGGGAGTTAGCTGCAAGGACTCCAACAAAAGCAGGCCCCACCTCGTGGTCTCTTATCTAACACGGTCTGCTCCTTCAAACCTCCCACTCACTGCCGATGGCCACCCATCCGTCACCGCCCACTCCTCCCGCCCACCTCAGCTCCCTCGCCCTGCAGGTGCAGAGCAACCACGGATAACAAACTGCCAACTGTGTAACCGCAAGGACCACCACAGGGAGTGCTACAGACTGAAGCTGTAGATGCCGTTATAAATGGAAGCGATTCGTTTGGCAAAACATAGGTAGAGAGGCAAAATCACTTAAAGCAAGTAGCAGCAGAAGTAAATACTGGCCCCAGACACACAAGGCTAGAAGTTACTCTCGGGAGGCAACATCTACCTCAAGTATCTCCACGCGAGCCGCAGGCTCCCCCCCCTTCTCTCTAGTCCCCCGCTTGCAGTAACCTGTCCCTCCCAAAAGAGGAGGAAAAAGGAGGGCGTACAGCATTTAAAAAAAATATATTATATAATATATAAAAACAAATAAGCACAGATACAAGTAAAGGAATGAGGAAACAAGGGAACAGATCTCCAAGTACCCCAACTCTCCCAAGGCAGAGCCAGGAAGAAAGCAAGTATCTGGTAGCAGAAATCTAGGAAAAGTTCTTAGAAAGGATGAAGACACTGGTTGAGTTCAAAGAAGAAACGAGCCAAAGCTCACAGGAGTTACACTCAGTATTTCCACGGTGAGTTTCAGGGAAGGAGGTAAAACACTGGAGGAGCTAACAGAAGAACTTGAAATTTGAACAACAGATCCCGGACGGATATAGAACCCTCGAGAACATGTCAAATGAAACGCCTCACATAAAGAACCGCAGAGAATTCATACAGTGCAGAAATGACTGCTATGAAAGACAGTGTACCTGATACTGAGGACAAAACAGTACAGTAAAGCATTCGAAGGAGCCACAAAGAAAGCACAGAACGAGAGAAGACTACCCAGCGGCTACTGGGGGACCACGAGAAGGCTGGTCTCAGGCTGAGTTAGGGAAAATCAGAAGATAGCACAGAGGGGTCCACTAACATGCTCACAGGAATTATGCAAGAACATTTCCCAAATATAAGAGGAGAGTTTAAAATACAAGTAAGTGATCCTTGTGGAACACTGTCTTGGTCACTTTTTCTTGTTGTTGGAACAGCATACCTAATGCCCAAAATTAAGGAAGGACAGGTTTATTTAGCTCCCAGGCGCAGATCAGCGGGCTCCGAGGTAGGGTGGTGCGGCAAAGGGCAAGAGTTCAGGGTGGCGGAGAACAGCAAAAGCAACAAAAGCAGAAAGGGAGGACAGAGACAGCAAGCCCCTCTCCCTCCCTGATACTGTGTGCAGGCCGCCCACCCTAGTGTGGGTGCAGTGCTCACACCCGCAGTCCCAGCACTGAACCACGGACCAATCACAAACGCTAGGGCCCACTCTGTGACTGCATGGGCCTCTGGGCGACACCCAGACACCGACTAGAGCCCTGAACACCAAACACTTATGATGAGCGGGGCTCACCAAGGCAGAGCCTCATTCAATTTATAGACACTCAGAAAAACAAACAAGTACACAACAGAATTGTAAAGGCAGCCAAAAACAACAACAAAAGGAATCGCTTATAAAGGTAAACCAATTAGAATCACAGCAGACTTCTCAGCACAAACCCTGAAAGCCAGAAGAGCCTGGAGCGAACGATTTCAAGCCCTAAAAGCAAGTAATTTCCAACCCAGATTAATTCACTCAACAAAGCTATTCTTCAAAATCAATGGAGAAATAAGGTATTAACATGAAAAAGATGTATTAGTGCTAAGGCAGCTCTAGAGAAAATGCTCAGAGTATGCTCCACAGAAACAGTGAGCTGGGCATAGCTAAAAGCACAGAGGGAATCTGCCAGTTAGGGATAAACAAGAACCAGCAGGAAAAGAAAAACAAAGGGTCCACCAACAGAGAAAGAAAACAACGACAGTAAACTAGCCACACATCAGTAACATCTCAGTGTAACGGTGATCGACAAGGTCCCCAGCACACAGCGTGTGCACACCCACTCGGTCACAGGGCTGCAGAGACAGGAGGAGGACCCGGCGGGGGGCCTGAGGGAGCGTGACAGGCAAAGGCCCCTGACAAGGGCACCCAGGAGGCGACCGCAAGGCTTACGGAGGTGATGAAATACAGCAGAAAGGAAAGAAAGGACAGGAAAAATTTACATATTCCAGTCAAACTTGGAAATGCTCAACTTATAAACAAATAATAAATGAAAAAAAATCAAAGAATTAGGAGACAATCCTTAAAAGGACATCAAATGTGATGATATTCTCAGGTGTTCAAATCAGGGCTAATTTGGCATTTTTTCCCCTTAAATTTTAAGTTCAAAAAATATCCTAGTTATGCCTGCTCTCCCTTTTTTGGCAGTACTGAGGATTGAACCCAGGGCCTTCACTCAGTACTGGTGGCAGTACTAAGGATTGAACCCAGAGCTACATCCCCTTCCTTTGTTCATTTTTTAAAATTTTGAGACAGGGTGTTTCTAAGCCATTAAGTTGCTCAAGGTGGGCTTGAACCTGGGACCCTCTTGCCCCGGCCTCCATGTGCTATAATTACGGGCACAGATCGCTGCACTAGGGTTAGGTGAATTACTTGTAAGAGCACAGCAAGGGATCAACATTATTAAATATTAAAGCACAATCTTAGGTCAATAAAGACTAAAATTGAATTCCATCACAATTGGCTTAACAAGGCAAGATCTCAATACAGTAAGGGACTATGACATTTTAGAACTTAAATTTATGTGCTTAGTTTACTGGTGCCAATTAAATGGAATATTTACAGTACCTTGGACTTGGATTTCCCATTTTCTCTTGAGGAAGACATATCTTTAATTGCTTCTGGTGGCATGTAATTAACTGTGCCAACCTATTCACCAAGAAACAGGAAACACAAATCAATGAAAATGCTTCATTTTGCTTTATATTTTTAAAAGTACACATGTCATATTCTTGGAAACTAGGATAATGATAGATTTCAGGGATATACTCGAAAAATTCAAGTAACTGCCAACACTGTTGAGCTGTAGATCAAATCACAACTGGAACTGAATGAATCGGCCTCAGAATTTGAAAACACTCATTTCAGACTGTATCCAATCTGACTGCTTTCAGAATGCTGTGCTTTCTGTATAGTTATGGCAGACAAATAGTATTATCTGCCTTCCAATGTCCAGGCTAAAATTCTATTAATGGCCATTAACTTTGAGGGAATGATTATCACTCATTTCTGTGCAGAAATAGACTCAACATTTTCTCTCCCTGTAATACTCAAAGTCCAGTCATACTTGGGATGTTAAGAAGAAATGACTGTCAAAAAAAAAAAAAAAAAAAAAAAAAAAAGAAGAAATGACTGTCAAATCAAATTGTTTTAAGGATATGCTCTTAATAAAGCCTGGTTTTGCTTCTCAGGTTAAAGCACTTCTGCAACAGAAATCTGCTACACGGAACACATCATCTTAGTGCCAGTGAAGATCACCTTTTAGTTGTACTTCAGCACCATTGCTTTAGCTTTTATGGGATAACTTCTTTAGTTTGCTACTGCATATCCTATCATAAAAATGCTTGTTGAGTACAGTATTTATCATGGCATTTCCAATATGAAGGCCCTCTTAAAGTTCTTTTCCCCCAATGTAAGCGATAGGAAAAATCTTTCTTCTCTGAAAGAACAGAAATAATCTTAGTTCATGGACAGTGGGGAAAAAAACATAACTGCAATTCTCACTGCTCGCTACCCAGAAATGCTGAACCAGACATCACGTCAACTTCAGACTGTGATCAAGGTGACTTCAACTGCAGGGCCTACTGCTTCTCTAGCTCTGCTGTAGAAAGAGCATGCAAAACTGCTGGATATATTTCCATCTAAAGTTGATTTTCTATTCGAAATTGTATCGACCATGGTTTTAAATCTTTTTATAGCCATAGGATCTGTTCTTACATGATTTCAAATCCTTTATATCACAAGGTGGGTGAACACATCACACCTCCAGGCAGTCAAACATGCACAGTAACCGAGCTCAGTGCTGCTGTGCCTGACTATCCACTCAGTCTTACCTGAGAATCCTTAACGATGCTTGTTGTGTCAGGCTGCATTTGGTTTGCAATGCCAAAATCGATTAGCTTTAGCATTCCATCAACTATTAGGAAGTTTGCAGGCTTCAGATCACTATGAACAATGCCTTCGAGTAAAAATGCATTATATAAGACAATGTAAAATATTCTGCAGACAGAAACATTTCACAACATAGAGGTCACACTGGTTTCTTTATCAACTCAATTAGCTATGCTACACTTTCATAGCACTTGCTAGGGGCCAGTCACCATTCTAAGGTTTTAACTCATAATGTATTATTTAATCCTCATAACAATACTGAAGTGAGTAGCAGTATTATATCCACTTTAAAGCAAGGAAACTGAGTTTAGGTAAATTGTTCAAGGGCACAAGGCTCAAACGACAATGCCATGAGTTGAAGCCATGAGCCTGGCCTCACAGTCTGCCCACTGCTGCTCCCTGCCCAGCAGAGAAAACGGCAGTTTTAACTGCCAGGGAGTGTGAGCTGAGTACTTTGGCACTTCCATCCCCAAAGCCTTGATGTGACCACTGATAAATGACCTTTAACTTAGAGAAAGAAAAAATGAAGAGGAAACAAATTATTTTGTTTATTTTATTTTAAAAGGCAGAGAACCCTTTAAAGCTTTAAAAAGAACCAAGAGAAAGGATCTGTTCAAAGAATGGAAGAAACCACAACTCTCACACAGGACATAGAACCCAAAATCAAAAGGAGACCGAGGGAAGTAAACATCTCATATTTTCAAGATGCCTGGATGAACACTAAAGTGTTAGATACACAGTATGAACATTTGGAGATAAGGAGCATAGATTACATTAATACTGATAAAGGTATATTTTCATTATGCATATAGGAACTTGAGTTTATGTCCTATATCCTTTGAGTTCACAGTGCTTTAAGAAATGAGTTTGCTGGGAATAGTGGCCAACAACTGTGATCCCAGCACTCTGGCAAGAAGACTATAAGTTCAAGACCAGTCTGAGCAATTTAGTAAGTTCCTGTCTCAAAATAGAATACAGTTAAAGAGTTGGGGATGTAGCTCAGAGGAGGTATTGCCAACAAAACAAAACACAAATGGATATGCTCCTTCATCTTTAAATACACTTTTAACTGTTTAGTTCATTTTACTAAAAGGTGCCAGTAAAGTTGTAGGCATATTTCTCTAGGATGAAATTATTAACAAACAGTTTAACTTTACACATATGAAGAGATTTCAAAATACCATGTTGATGGATTGTATGTACCGCCTCCAACATATTTTTCCAGTAACTCTTGCGCTCCCATGGGTTGATGGACTTTTTCTTCTTAAGCCAGCTATTAAGATCAATATTTCCACATTCCATTACCATGTAGATATACTGATCGGTGATTTCACTGAAGTTAAAAACAAATAAAAGCAATAAAACAATAAACTAGGTTATAGCAAGATTTACTAAGTATTCACCTAAAATTATGGGAAAAAGGTTTTATTTTAAATTAAAAAGCAGGGCATGGTGGCTTATGCCTGTAATCCTTGCACTTGGGAGTCTGAGGCAGGAGGATCACTGTGAGTTCCAGGCCAGCCTGGGTACAAAGTGAGTTCAAGGCCAGCCTGCACTCCATAGCAAAGCTAGTCTCAAAAAGACAAAAACAAATGTAATTAATTAATTAAAAGAGATTCTTACTAATCGTAAAGGCGGATGATCTTATCACTGTGTTGCTGTAGCTTATTCAAATAAGCTATTTCATTCCGATAACTTTCAATAGTTTGGTTATCTGCTTCTTCTAAGTTCACATATTTTATAGCATATATCTGTTTCTTTTCATTCAAGACCTGAAATACCTATGTAGCATAACAAAGAGAAAAAAGTTCACTATACACAACTAGCACAATGTATTAGAAATAATGATTAAGAAAATTATAAAGGAAATACTGACATGAAAGATGAAAGGTTTCTGTACCTGGTTTGAATACAGAAGGAAAAAAATAACTTCATGAGAAATAGTTCATTTCTAACCACATGACATGAACATTCAATAACTCTAAAGTATAAACTTAAAACTCTTCTCCATCAATACATAAGAAAAGCATTTTTAATTTGGTATATGTTCGTAACACTCTTTAGTATACCTTAGCCAGGGAAATGATGTAGAGAAGAGGACATTCAAAAGTGCTCATAGTGACTAAGACTATATTGAACAGGTAAGTCATTTCCTAACAGGTTTTTTCCCTTCTATTGTTGACAAATTCATTCATGTGATGGGAGAATATAAAAAAAAATATATTAACTGTAAGTTATCAATATATTCAGTATAAAAAGTAGAACAGGCCTTGGTTTGCACAACCCCCCAAAAACAACCAAGTTAAGTTTGCAGGAGTATGCTCTCCTAAATATTCTGTCAGGATCAGTAAGGTACAGATGAAACTGCCCTGGCTCTATGGGCTGTTGATTTTGCAGTAATTTGATAGAGCAGACATCATTTTAAAAAGAAACCCTACTAATTGGTCTAAATGTGCAATAAGGATGATGTTTCCAAACCTCAAGAATTCAAATACAAAATGCTAGCACGTGCAAGTGACGTTCACATCTGCACCGTGCCACTGAAGTAAGAAGTCATTTAGCCCTGACTGCCCAGCGGACGCTGGACAGGAGTGAAGAGGATGCAAGTACGTTGGAGGGTCACGAGTGCAGACCACACTGATAAGGAAGGTCCACTGAGCCCACAGGGACGGCTTACTTTTAATTATTAAGTACAGAATTTTGTAAGGAACTGTTACTGGTTTTACTTAGACACACAGAAAATCAGAGGGAGATGGAGCATAAAACAGGGAGCGGGTAAAAGGCCGCAGAAAATAAGAAAGACAGAGACAAAGGAATCTAATACAGAGCAACATAAAGTCATTGTGTGTAAGGGACACAGCCTCGAAAGGCTAAAAGAATTGAGAGTACCACTGTGTAGGGTGCAATACTGAAGCCCACAACCCTGAGTTAATGTTATGTCTTATTTGTGCACCTGTTTAGTAAGCCAGGGGGTGGTATGTCACACAATGAAGTAGGCTTTACCATCATAAAGTGTGAGCATCGTAGAAAGCCTCACACACGCACGCGCACGCGCACACGCACGCGCGCACGCACCATGAAACCGTTCAACAGCAGCATGCAAACTGCAGCTCCATTCTGCTCAGCAGTCCCGCCTCGCAAACGCTAAGCACTGTCAGTAGCACCCACCGCACGGGCTTGGCAGGGAACCGAGGTGACCCATAGTGCTCTGCTGTGCATCTGAAGCACGGCAAATGTCTGCTCTCATCGTTAAGGACAAGCAGGACAAAATACAGTAGACATTTCCAAACACGCTGAAGTTGCCAGATGTATCAGGATTAAAGCTATGTAAGATCTTATTAGCTCCATGATTGCTCTACATGCTTTAATGCAGTGTAAGTTGATAAGTGCCTGAACTTAACCTCTTTCTCTAATGCATGTTGATTTTTTCAACTCCACCATAATTAAATTGAATGATAACTTAAAATAATTCAGAAATTATGAGTCCATCATAACTCTATCAGGGGGCCCTTGACTTAAGTAATAAGAGTATAGCTTCATTAGCCTCCAAGTAAAAAGTCTTTAGAATATCATCAGGGCTGCTCTGCATCCTCTGGAAACACGCCACCAAATGAATCCCTCTCACAGTGTCCACACCTTGACGTCATTAAAATAGTCACACAACTAACAAGGAATAAATACTGGCCAGAGAATTTCTACTAAAGCAATTAAATCAGGTAATTAAAATAAATTGGTAAAAAATCACTGTATTATTGCTTTGCTCCCATGTCTGAAATTTGATACAAGAGAAATGGGAACAAGAGAATGGGAACAGATAAAGAAAATAAATTAATATTTACTGAAGACTTGCCACACATGGTAATATACATAACTTGCTGTTTTTGTTTGGGTTTGCTTATTTTTGGTGCCATAAATTAAACCCAGGGGCTTGCACTGAGCCATATGCCTACCCTACGTGCCCTTTTTTAAAAAGTTAGTAACATAGACTTAGCAAGTCCAGAGATTGTTAGCTGCCTTAGAAAATTATAGTAAAGCTTAAAATAAGGCCAACAGCCTGTGTTTCACATTATCACCCTAACAACTTAGAACAGCAAAAGGAGGGAGCTCATTCATTCAACAAAGGAATTCAGTCCTCCTTCTGTCCTAGGTTCCATTCCAGCCACTGGGGCTAATGCCACTGTGCAAACCAGGCAGACACCCCTTTTCTTCCTGGAGCTCATATTAAAGGCAGGAGACATAAACAACAAACCAAATCACTAAGAGCCTATTAGCGAAAAGCTACAAAGAGCAAGCAAAGGGGAATGAAGAACACTGGTGGCTGGAGGTGGGGACAGTGTCAGAGTAGTCAGGGAAGGTCTGCGGGAGAGGACACTTGGGCACAGCCAGGAGGAAACCTGGAGAACCGCTGCGTTCAGACAGACAAGGAGGGCAGGAACTGAGCCAGCGAGACTCCTCAGGAGGCCTCGGTCATAAATGAAGTGAAAAGATGACAGCGGCTCCAACCGAAGTCCTAACGCTGGTGAAAATAAGACTCTGGGAGACACTCTGAGCTGGAACAGGTCAGATTTGCTGACGGACTGCGTGTGTAATGAGAACAAGAAAAACCAGTTAGTGGTTTTGGTCAGGCAGCTAGAAGAATAGAGCTGCCACCCACTGCAACAGGAAAGACCACCGAGCGCAAGTCACAGCCGCACACTGTTTTAAAGGCCTTGTACCCCAAAAGAGGTGCTGAGCAGTCATGTTTGATACGAAAGTCTAGAGCTGAAAGAAAGCTGAACCGGAAAAACAGGCTGCAAATTGTCAGCAAAATGTAGTACTTACAGCCACAAAAATGGAGGAGAGTAGCAAGGGAATGTGAATTTAGAGACAGAAGAGGGCAAGGCTAGAGACCTAGGTAACGCATCACGGGGGTCAGACACGTGAGGAGTGAAGGCAGAGGGGTACGTGGAAGAAAATCCCGAGAGACAGAGCAAGCAAGCCAATCGTCTGCAATACTATGTAACCTAAAACCAAAGCTAAGAACTAGACTTAGCAAAAGTACGGACGTTATTGCCAGGCGTGGTGGTACATGGCTATAATCCCAGCACTCAGGAGGCTGAGGCAGGAGGATCACTCTCATACCAAGGCCAGCCTAAACTACATAGTAAGACCTTGTCTCAAAAAAAGAGAAGATGTTATATATTAATCTTCAAAACAGTTGTTTTGGTGAGTGACAAAGTAAAAAAAAAATCTGACTGCAATAGATTTAAGAGAATGAGAATTAAATATTATATAAACAGTGCTTAAACGCCTTCCATCCATACAGAATTAGAGTCATATAAATTTACTACTTTTTAAGATCTGACCTCAACTCTCCATAGGTTTGTCGTTGGTGATGTAACTAGAGAACAGAAGCAAACACCGGCACAGGAAAAGGGAGGAACACATGTACGGAGCAACGCAGTGCACAACATGTACCACAGACAGCTAAGAGTGAACCCTAGATTCAGAGAGCAGACACTGCCGCGACGGTGGAAGCAGCTGCTGGACCGGAAGCTGGACCGGAAGTGGACCGGAAGCTGGACCAGAAGCCTACTTCGGGAAATGAGTGCTCAGGAACGGATTCTTGGTCTTCACGCTGGTATACATCCTCAGCCTTTTTAAATTTTGAGGCAGGGTCTAAACTGCCCAGGCCAGTGTCTGTGTTGTGATGCTCCTGCCTCGGCCTCTACGAGTGCGGGGATTACAGGCGTGTACTGCCATGCCCACCTTTAGGAAAGGTGGGATTATATAAATTTAGAATTCAGAGGAATTTAGGAAAGAATCTAACTCAAATACATTTGTTACTGACATGTTTTGAAATAAACACACATATACGCACAACAGAACAAATCCATTAGCGGAAATCTTTGCTGAATGATCCTCAGCATGTTAGTAATTCACATCATGTTCGGAGCCACCTTGAGAAAGGGTCTTCTGTGGTGACACACAGTGGTCGTTTGCCGTGCACGCCGACATTAGCAAGGCTAGGAGAGAACAAGTTGGAGAGCGCCAGAGAGTGGCGAGAAAAGCTCGAGCCTGGAGCTAAGAGCGAGGGGTCAAGAGGACCTGCATTTCTTGGGGGAGGAGGAGGAGGTCTGGGCATGAGGTGATGTTTTTTTGGCTGTAGGACTACATGGGCCCTTGGGGGGAGAAAAAGGTTGAAAATTTGTTTCCTAAATTGAAAATACTTACCTTACTTGAACCTCCACTGCCTATCTGCTTTAATATGGAATAAATTCTTCCTTTAACTGAAATGCATTCATTTGAGGATCCTGCAATCTACAAATTAAAATATACATAAGTTCAAAGAATATACCTAAGAAAGTAGTCTGCATTTCATACAGAGAAATGTGCCCAATTTTTAAATTATCTTCAAGTGAGACATGCTACATTATTTAAAAAGCGAACTTGCTCAGCAAACTTTAATCAAAGAAATAAACTTATTAAATTAATATATAGATACAACTTCTAAAACGTCCTTTAACTGGCTTAACTCATGCACAAAATTAGAACGTTTAAGATGAAAATCCAACGTACAAGCTCATGGACTACCGCTCTATCTTTCTCTTCCTCTCACAAGTACAAACACACGGCTACAGCTGCGTTCCTTTTTCTGCCCCTGCGCTACGTGACAAAGGAACGTGCTAAGGCACTGCGAGCACCGGCCAGCGCGAAGGGGCCCTCCTCCAGCTGAGCAGCGCCGCCAGTCATCTCTTCCCGCCCGCAGCCCCTCCCCTGCGAACTTGCCGCTGGTGCACCACGTACCGTGCCTTCTGCCCCCTCCCTTCCGGAGGAAGATCTGAATGCCAGTGCTGAGGGCTTATTTTAAGTTAATAAAAGTTGGAACATAAAATTTTTTGATAAAGGCTTCTAATTCCTTCCTTTCTTTCTTTTTTCTGGTGGTGCTGAGACCCAAAGCTTGAGGGCTTCAGATATGTTAGGCAAGCCCAGCCCAGAACCACGGGCCCAGCCCAGAAATCTCCTTTCTTTTAGCCTCTAGGGCTGAAAGACGCTGTTGAGTCACAAAATATGCTTCCCAGAAGAAAATACGAGGGTTTGACAGACACATGCATTGTAATTTCATCAAGGTTTTCCCTGCCTCCTTCCTTTTTGTGTCCTCTCTGTTCTTCGTTAAACTTCAATTACTGCTTAGGGAAAGAGGCAGTCTGACCTCCTTCCCCGGGCTGCCGGCAGCTTTTGGAATGGAGGAATCCACACTTAACACAATTCAATACCAGTGAGGTTCACTTCCTGCACAGGACATCCACACCCGCTTCCTATACCCTCTTCCCTGTGACCAGTTTCTAAAATGCAAAGCAGATCAGTTTATTCTCTTGCTTCAACCTCTTCCACAGCTTCCAGTCCCCATGAGGACAAAACCCAGAAGGCCCATCAGAACCCTGACACTTCCCCTGTCCTGAGCCCCCGCTGGACCCTGCCTGGCCTCTTGTCATTTCCCTCCTGTCATTTCCCTCCTCTAGAAGATTTTGACCCAAACAGGGCCTGGCACAAGTAGTAGCTCAATTAGTGTGTTCTGAATTAAACTAGATCATGTTTACTGTATAACTATATTGTCTCAAAACTCCATAGTAAAAAATAACCTACCATCAGCTAATTTGGGGATCTATTTTTTTAAATTGTGGTAAAATACACATACACTGAAATTTACCATTTTAATCATTTTCAAGTACAATCCACTGGGATTCAGAATGTTCACGTCATTGTGCAAACATCACCACCATCCATCCCCAAGTTCTCATTATCACAGACTAAACCTCTGTGCCCACCAAGAACTCCCTATTCCTCCCTCCCCAGCCCAATAACCACCTCTCTGTAATTCTCATCAAGTTTTTCATTAATTGCTTTTAAAAAGTAGGTAATTACTAGTTCTGCTGTTTTATTTAAATAAAAATTTCTACTAATATTTATTATACACTAAGTGCTGTGTTCTGCTTTAAGTTACATATATTAACTAATATAATCTTCACAACTATCCTATGGGTAAGTAGCTTTTTCTCTCTCTTCAATGGATAATAAAATGGGTACAAGAATTTATGTTAACTTGGAGGAAAAAAAAAATTACACAACTGGTGAATGGTGAAGCTAAGATTTTTGCCCAGGCCAGCTGTCTACGAGCCTGTCTCTCAGAGCTGCTATAAACTCATGTTAGGTACTGGTGTCAAGAGTGTCTCATTTATTTTTTTCAGATAGTAATGCAACTGCCTCACCAAAATATTTGCTTCTTAGTTTACAGTAGTTCTTCTTCTTGCTACTTTCAAAATCTGTAAGATTTATTCTCCAAATGAAGTTTTATTAATTAATAAGTGAAATGGAGCTGTTCACAAACACCTGAATAGGTAAATAGAATAGAAAGTAAACTCAGTTATGAGAAATTTTATTCCGCTATTCAGACTGGATCTTTTGGCCTTGTTAATAAGAACAGCTCCAATAGCTTCTACTCTCAAATTTAGCATGCATAGCTTTTTGGGGTTATCAAAAGCTGTGAAGACCTTTCCTAACAACTAGATACTGTTCTGAGAAAGGTCTGTCTGTCTTGACTATACATAACATAAGCCATCAGAAACAAAGCTTCTCAAACCTGTAGGTTCTGCAGAGGAGTAACAGGAACTTGCTGCTGCTGCTGCTGCTGCTGCTGCTGCTGCTGGAAGCAGGAGAACTGGCTATGCAGGGCTGAGGGTGGACACACTGGGGGAAACTCGTTCTTGACAACTGGAGTTCTAAAACTAGGAGAGATCGTTTTCATCCTCAACTCAAAATGCACAAATTTAAAAAACAAGATTCTAATTGAATGTTCATGTGTTTAAAAGAAGCTCAGACAAACTTAAAACTGCTATATCACACAGAGCCCAAGTTAGTTTTTATATTAGAGCTAATATTTATTCTAGCTACATCACCACCAGATATTTTATTTTAAGGAGTTGTGAAGTTAACTTTTGGGCATCAGACAAGAAATCCTTATTACTAAAGTAAATAAGATAGCTTGTAAAACCCAGAGTTAATATTACTTTGCAAGAAGTTAAGGTACAGACCAGCTTGCTTGTAATTGAGCACAGACTCTGTAAGTGCTTTTGAACAACAATGTTCTATAATCTGCTAAAAGTGTCTAATCACATACCAAGAGGAGACCGTCCTTTACCTGTTCAGTACGTTCAACATACACTGGCACTTTGCTGCTTACCTTGCTTACAACCCATCCCTTGTCTGTTCTACCTCTACAACAGTACTTGGCACAAAGGATGTCTGTAAATATTAACAATAAATAATCTAATATCACAA
Source organism: Dinomys branickii (assembly GCA_004027595.1). Classification (NCBI taxonomy): domain Eukaryota; kingdom Metazoa; phylum Chordata; class Mammalia; order Rodentia; family Dinomyidae; genus Dinomys; species Dinomys branickii. Next base: position 78,029 of record PVLD010006433.1, on the reverse strand, counting down.
GAAACATCTACATCATTATTTTAGTTAGCAATCATTCTTTAAAATATTTTAATATGGTAAAATGAGGCAATATATACCCAAACTGTACTAAATAGTAACCCTCTGGTTAGGAAAGAAGACCAGTTCTAACTAAGATCAAAGACACATCATGAAAACACAAAGACATCATGGTTTTAAATTGTCACCAAAGTCATTAAAGATATATTTAGAAAAACACCCAACAGTTGAAGATGATGTATCACAGCCCTGTACTTTTGTAATACTCCTTGTGTTTCCTGTTAATGAGCAATGACCATCCAATTTCATTCATCCTTTATTCCTATCTATTCAAGTCTTTGCTAATTTGAATACCTTCAGCACTATGTGAACTATAAGCCATCTTCTTCCAAAAAACTGTCACATTCCAATTAACACTTCCCATGGTGGTATTTACCCATTCTCTGTCCGCTCTAGGAATGCTGCCCCTATTTTAAAGTGCCTCTAAGTAAGAGCGGTGTCCACTGGACAGATGTAGGATTGTTAGGGGCTGCTTCCTGCTTCCTTGGAAGGTTTATAGGGTATAAATACAAATATGACAACACTACATTCATAATCACTTTTCATAATATTGTTCTTTTATAAAATCCTATTTAATATTAAAATATTATCATTACCACTCTCCCCTTCATGTTTTACAGAAGAAAAACATAATGCTGAGAAAAATAATTTACAAAGATTCAACCCCAGATCCATTTGGCCTCAAAAGTCCATCTTATTCCTACTTTATCATCCTGAGTCCTGAACTAGGTACCAAAAGTAATCACCTTGGGCTGGGGATATAGCTCAGTGGAATAAGCGCCTGCCTAGCAAGCGCAGGGTCCTGAGTTCGATCCCCAGTACCAAAAAAAAAAAAAAAAAAGTAATCACCATCTCATGTAATCATCCAGGGTATTGCTACTTGGTGTCTGACAAACAGATTTTGGATCAATCCATTTAGGCAGTGATAAGGGTGGCGACTGCTTTGAAACTGAAAGGACAGGTTGCTCAACAGTGGTGTGTTTCTGCTAAAAGAAAATTTAAAAAGTCACGATTTAGAATTTTTAAATTAATAACATGTTCAATAATTTAACAAGCATTATAAATCTAAAAGAAAATAAGAGCAAAAGTGAAAAAAATAGTAAAACAGATAAGCATATGTTTTAATTAGACTTTTCAATAATTTCTTAATATACATCTTTTACTCTGCACTTTCAAATCTAACATATTCCGTTCAAAATGTTTATAAGTAAAAGGAAGGTACACAAAACATTTTAACGAACCAAGACATCCTTCCCCATCAGAGCTTTTGTAATAGGTATTAAACTTTTCATAATATAAAACAGCAGGGGGCGCACAGCTCAGTGGTAAGCACATACTTTGCAAGTGTGAGGACCTGAGCTCAATCTCAGCACCAAAAAACAAACAAGAGATAAATACTAATAATTTAGCAAAAAACAAAATGGCAAAAGCCTATCTGCATTGTTCCTCTGACATGACACATAGAACCTTTATGGCTCATCTCAGATAAATCCCCAAAGGATGATGAAGGAACATCCTTGACAGTCGGGATGAGAAAGTAACAGGGTAACGGCTGAATCTGGCCTGCCACCTGCTTCTGTACACCACCTTTCACTGGACTACAGGGATGTGTATTCGTTTACATACGGTCTACGGCTGTTCTCCTCCTCTAATAATAGAGCTGAAAATCTGCAACAGGGGCCATGTAGCCTGTAAAACTGACTAACCGTTTCCGTAAAGTTTACCAACCCTACGCCATGGCATCTTAGCCAAACAGAATACCATAGTTTCCTCAAAAATATGTAGTAACTTAGCACTCTTCTGTCTACAGACGTTCACTTCAATATGGTGACAGTTCTGCATAACAGTATTTCCAGTTATTTAGAGTAAACTGACTTCTCTACTACAATGTCAACCCCTACTGAGCTCTGGAGAACTCCAATGGATCAACCTCTTCCACTCTGTGTACTGTAGTCCTCTTAAGTTTTGAAGATAACTAATAAAATTCTCTTGCTGGATAAATTGAAGACTTTCTCGTGTTTGTGTGTGTGTATGCACGCACATACAGGCACACTAGGATTAGTGGTGAGGATGTGATTGAGAAACTCTGTTGTAAGATTACTGAGTAACAAAAATGGAAAAAAAAGTTATCATATAGTGAGATGTTTGCATTTAATTTTTTGGAGGTCAGAAATGAGAGTATAGGAGTGGGTGGTTAACGTTAAATTAAGAATAGTCATGAGAGAGGAACAATGAATTTGAAGGCCTGCTGTAGGACTAGATACACAGAGGTGTAGAAGTCAGCAAAAAGCAGGACAGTTGTGGGGCTCTGTGTGACCCAGTGCCTAATACCTACAAAGAATGATGGAGAGTCATTAGGTTTTTCAGAAACCACAGGAACAGGACTGCATATCTACAAAGCAGAATCCTCAAAAGAGCAGGCCTTCAACAAAAAAGAGAAATAGACTGGACACGGGAATGGGGAGGTCACTAAAGCATGTGAGAAGTGACACAAAAAGAACTACCCCTTGAGAGGGTCACTGGACAAGCAGCAACTCCAAGAAATGGGCTAGAATGTTTTCCCTAAGTGTACAACCAGTGCTGTTCAGTAAATTAACCACTATCAAACTTCAGAATGTTTCTGTCTCCTAAAAAGAAACCTCCTACCCATTAGAAGTCACTATATCTGTTAATATTCCCAGTGCCTAGCAACCACTAATCCACCTTCCATGTCTATGATTTATTATGAATATTTTACATAAACAAGATCATACCCTATACAGTTTTCTGTGCTGTGACTCTCTAACTCAGCATGTTTTCAAGGTTCATCCATGTTGTAGCATGTACCAATACTTCATTACTTCATTGGTAACAATATTCCATTGTAAGACTGTATCACTATATATTCATCAGTTGACAGAAATTTTATTTCTACCTTTTGGCAGTTATGAAAACGCTACTGTGAACATACATGCGTGTAAACCCTGTGTTTACTACTCGGAAGAACTGCCGGACTGTGTTCCAGAGTGACTACACCATTCTGCATTCCCACTGACGGCACTACGAGAACCCTAAATACTCCCGAGCCTCAACACTTGTTCCGGCTTTGTTTTAGTCACAGCCATGCCAGTGGCTATGAAGAGGCTTTGATTTCTATTTCCCTAACGACCCTGCCCCTTTCGAGGGTGTACGGGTCAGACCCAGGGCCTTTCACCTGCTAGGCATGCACTCTGCCACTGAGCTATGCCAGCAGCTCCAATAAATGATTTGAAATCTCTTTACCAGCCTCTTGGGTCTACAAGTTCTAAGAGGAAGAAAAGAAGAAGAGCTTACTTAATATGATCCATGATCCAAACTACCAGGACTCTTTTCATCTAACATCCCATTACCTAGATCAGTGGTCCAAGAAATCTGGGGGAGGGAGTAGTCTTCTTATGACATGTTCAGGGGCTCTGAATGCTTAAAAATATTTTCATAGCATACTACGACCTCACTGGCCTTTTTACTTTTATTTTCTCATTGAGTATATACTAGAGTTTTCCCGAGGCTATACGAAAATAAAATAGATTAAATGTTAAAGTAGATATAAGAATCATCTTCTGAAAAGACCCACAAAAATTGTACGATTTTTCTCACTATAACTACTTTAAGAAAATACTTATTTTGCCAGATGTGGTGACACATACCTAATCATATTACTCTAAGAGGCTAAGACAAGAGGATTATAAGTTTGAGCCCAGCCTGAGCAATTTAGCAACTCAGCAAACCTCATTTCAAAATTTTAAAAGAATGTTTCAATTCAAAAACAAGAGCTGAGGTTGCAGTCAGTTTGAGGGTCAGTACTGCAAAAAAGAAAAAAATTCTTACATTGTATTTATATTCATATCAACAAACACTTTTTAAATGTCTTGGCTTTGGTCTTGGTTGAACAGAGATAAACTTAATCCACATAAACCGAAGTTCTTTAGGGGCCTCAGTGAAGAGTGTAAAGGAATCTGGAAAGCACAGTGTGAGAGAATCCCCAAGTTAGAACACAAAGCCCTCCTGCCTCTTCCCTCCCTCCACTGCAAGTCACTGAAAACAACCAGTCAGGAGAGTCTAACTAACCACGACTGCACAGATGTCTTTCCAGGAGCTTACCAGATCAGGCCACCTAAAAGAGCCTCTGCATATGCAAATTCAAGTCAGTACACTGGCACATGCCCGTAATTCCAGCACTCTGGGAGGGACAGGCAGGAAGATCTCAAGTTTGAACCTAGACTAGGCACCTTAGCCACAGAGGGAAATTCTGTCTCAAAAATGAAAATTTAATAAAGGGCTAGGAATGTAGTAAAGGCCCTAGGTTCACTCCTCAGTACTGCAAACAAACAAAAAACAAAACGTTACAAATTTATATAGATTGTCTAGTAGAGTTTTCCATTTTGTCTATGGGTCCAAAGGGACTGGTGAATCACTGACATACTAGTTCAGAGATCAGCACATGGTTTTCTGTCAAGAACTGGACAGTGAACATCTTAAGACTTTGCAGGATTATGGTTTCCACTGTGGTATGGTTGATGCATTGTGTCAACTTGGAGAGTCTAGAGGTTTGGCTAAGTGATTCAGCAGCTCTGCAACTCGGGGTGAAAAGGACATGCCCTTCCCTTCTCAGATGTTGTTCATTGTGTCAATTTGAGAAGTTTAGAAGGTTAACTATGTGATTCGGCAGGGAGGCAGGGTGCATAGTTGTATTCATCCTGAGCCTGTGCAAGAGGAGGGCAAGGAGATTATGTGAGTGCTGCACGCCCCATGAGTAGGGGTAGCCTGCTTATAATGTAACGGAGAAAAAGGCTCTCTCCACCACTCCACCCTTGTGCTCTTGTTGGTTTTGGTACCTTCTGCTGCCATGAACTGTTGCCCTCTGCCCTGTGCCACTCTGCCTTGCAGCCGGCCAAGTATAGACTGAAACCTCCACAGACTTTGAGCTAAATAAACATTTCCTTCCTTAATTTTGGGTGTGAGGTATTTTGTATCAGCAATGAGAGAAAAGTAACCGAGACATATCGCAACAGCTCAACTTTGATTTTATGGTACAAAAAGTAGCTTCAGATAAGTAAATGATAAGTCTGACTGTGTTCTAATAAAACTTTATCAACACAGGCTGGAAACTAGATTTGGACCACAGACTATAGCAGGCGTTTGCCAACTCCTGCACCAGTAAACTGTTTCATAAAATATGGCACATAAGCATTTAACAAAAGAAAATAACATGATCACCAAAGTTTAGAAATGCATTATGAATAACTGCAATACTGTACTTTCAGGGAAAAGAAAGTTACCTCTGTATCAGCCTTTGGGGTTAGGTCTGGAATATGTCGCTGATTGGAAAGTACAGCAGGGCTCTGGTTCACACATTCTGACTTTCTCTTAGGTTGCCACTGTTTCTGCGTGCTTTCTGGAACCTTTGGTTCTTGATGCTCCTTAGTTTCTGAAATTATATTTGTTGTCAATATTAAAAAGGAATGACATTTGATAATAAAGGCAGGGCTTGGTGACACTACATGTAGTCCCTGCTGCAGACTAAGATGGGAGAACCACTTGAACCCATGAATTCAATCAAGCCTAGCTGTGAAACATAGAAAGATCTCGCATCAAAAAAGAAAAAATAAAGTAAACCTAAATAACATAACATGTTATAAATGATACAGAGTGTATCAACTATTGCTATTCTCTTATTATTTGATTAAGAATTTTTTGTGGTTTTGTGTGTGTGTAAAATTAAAACAAAATAAAATAACACAAAGAAATAGGTGAGCATGTAATTCTAGCTACTCAGGAGCCTGAGGCAGAGAGACTCATTAAATGTCTCAAAAAAAAAAAAAATAAATAGTGCTACGATCCCTATTACTATAAAATGAAAAGAAACCCTCCCAAGAAACAAAACAAAAACCTCCCACAAAAGGACAAAACCAAAAGCTTTAAGCCAGCTACTGACAGTTTGCTTCTACTAAATAAATTTTACAAAGCTGAGGCACAGCCACCTTCCTATTATTCAGTTTCGTCAGTGACCATTCCAGACTTAAACACTCTGGAAAGAGAAAACAATGTATCAGTTTTCATAGATCTCTAGTTTCACTAACCTATAATTTACTTTCTTAAGAGCTTATAAACAAAAATGCCTCAGCAATGTTTAATACTCTATAAATATAAAAAAATGTATTCCCTCATGATAATAGATGCAAAAGTCCTAAGCAAAATATTAGCAACTGATACATGAAATATTAAATTACTATAGCCAAAGTGGGTTTATTCTTAAATAAATGTAATATGCCATAAGTACATAACAGAGAAAGAAAATATGAAGAATTCAATAGCTTCAGGAAAAGCATTTGATAAAATTCAACACCCAGGAATAAAAACTATTAGCAATCTAGGTATTAAACAAAATCCAACTGGGGGTAAAAAATCAAATTAGAGCATGTACAGGGACAAATTCCTTATAACGAATGCTTATCATGTATACCTAAAATGTACCAATAAACTTAATTTTTAAAAAATCAAAAAATAAAACAGAATCCATTCAATGTGATAGAGCAGCTATAAAAATCTACAGTGGCCAAAGTTGGGAGAGCGTTGGACTGAAAAGAAATCTACAGCAATCATCATACTAAGGTTAAAATACTAAAAATTTCCTCTTGAATTTAGGAATGCAAAAAGTATGGCACCTATCATTCCTTCTCTTCATGATACCGGGGGTCTTAGCAATTGTAATAAGACAAGAAAAAAAAAGAAAGCTAAGGGACTAGAAAAAACAGAAGTGATACTATTTTCAAAAACAATTGCGTTGGTACAAAAATCCAAAGAATACTTGAGAAAACTATTAGTATTCAGTGCATCTAACAATGTCACTGCACCTAAGATCAGTAAGTAAAAATTGTATTTTTATATAATATCAATATTTCAAAAAAATATTCATTGTCACAGTATCAAAAAAAAATCCACTATCCAGCAAAACGTATGCAAATTTCTTCACAGAAAAGTGTTCTGTCAATGTTTTAAATAAATTAGTGGACATGACAGTTTGGTAGACATGAGAGCACAGCAATAAAGACGCCAATCCGTCCCATATTTTCTTAGAGGTTCAATTAGATTTCAGTTAAGTTTACGTTATTTAAAAAGTAGAAACTGATACAGAGTCTAATATTTATATGGAACTCCAAAAGGCCACAATAGCCAAAATATTCTTAAAGAACAAAGCTGGAAGATTTATACTGACAGGCACTAAGACTTAATTACAGTAGCAAAGACACTATTAACACAAAGGCAAAATTTACTATGGAACGAAAAAGAATCTGAACACAGACACCTACACAGAATCACCTTATCTACAAAAATTGAGAGGAAAAAGATGATCTCAATAAATGCTACTGGGATATATACATCAGGAAAAAAATCTTGACCCTAGATCTTCTGCACACATAAATATTGAATTCAAGTAAAACAAACCTAAATGCGAACGGTAAAATCATAAATTTGAAAAATATGAACATATTTTTGACCTTGGAATGCAGAAAGATTTGTTTAAAACCACAGAAAGTACTCATCTATAGGCAAAGACTGGCAAATACAATACATTAAAATTAAGAATTGCTTATCATCAAAAACCTTCACCCCAAAATGGGAAGTTACTTTTACTTATACCCAAAAGAGATACCTATATCCAAAAGAGATTTCTATCTAGGTCAGATAAATACTTCCAAAAAAGTACAGTCAATGAGGGGTGGGGTGTCCCTCAGTGGAAGAACGTGTGCTCAGCCTGCCCAAGGCCCTGGGCTCCTCCCCAGCACCACACAGGCACACACACAACATAAAAAAGAAAAACTAATAGGGAAAATGAGCAAGATTCAACTGTTTCAGCCAAGCATGGTGGTGCATACCTGTAACCCCAGTACTCAGGTGACAGAGGCAGGTGGACTGACACAAGTTAGAGGCCAACCTGGGCTACATAATAAGACTCTATTTAAAAACAAAACAATAACAAAAAAAAACCACTCCACTGCTTCAAAGAGGACACCCAAGTGATGAATAAAAGATATTCCATAGCAGTTATCAGAATGCGTAAAACTAAAAGCGGACAATACAAAGCCCGAAGTAAAATGCTGACCAAGAGCCCTAGAATTACTTTGGGGCCTCTGGCACCACCTATCAAAGCTGAGCTCACGCACACTGTCTACCCCAGCAGCTCCACTCCTGGTACCCACTCAGCAGAAGTGTGTACACATATGAGCCAAAGGACAAACCAAAGTATCTGTAGCAGTATTACCTAGTAAACCTTTCAAAAACCCTGTTACCCCGTACAATTAGATAAACTGCAGCATAGTCATACAGTGAGAAGTACTATACAGTAGGTGTGTCCATCTTGGCCCACAGGCTGCACATGTCCCTGGTCAGCTAGTCATATGGCTCCATGAGATTGTGAACTTATTGTGATCTTTGGCAATATTCTTCATGACTCAGTTGGCTAGGACAGTGCAGTGATAACACCACCTCCCACAAGCACTACACGGTCCAGTCAAAATCTGCCTGTAAGCCAGGCGAGGTGGTGCATGCCTTTATCCCTAGCACTCCAGGTGCTACAACAGGAGGATGACAAGTTCAAGCCTCGCCTGGGCAACTTAGCGAACTATCTTAAAGCAAAAAACAAAACACGCTGAGGATGTAGGTCAGCATGAAGGTTCTGAATTTAATCCCTAGTACCACCTGAAAAACAAAACACTCAACAGAAACAAAAAGCCCCAAACCCCTGTGTAAGTGTTACTTGCACTTACATCCCATGGCAAGTGAAGCACACCAGTTACCAATAGTACTTCAGCCTACCTACATGTATGTGTCTGTAAAAATATGCATTTATTATTACCAAACAAATGCATAAATTTCAATATTAAATTATTAAACCTGGGATCATGATTTTTGTTTCATAAAAAATTTAGTATGTTAAAATCCAAAAGAAAGCAAGTTTTGTCTACATCATATACTGGCCCCCCAAATGCCTCTTTACTTGGTGTGGACCAGACAAAAGATGAACACTCAAAGTTGAACACCCAGACAAAGCTGAACACCCAGACAAAGTTGAACATCCATACTACACAGCAAGAGAAAGCAAGAACACTGGACACTACAATATCACAGATGAGTTCCTTGGACAATGGTGAATGAAAGAAGCAGACACAACAGAAAAGACTGCTTCACTCTAGTTATTAGAAATCAGAAATTGGGAGGGAACCAAGTCGGCCGTTGGAGTGCTAGAAATGTTGTTTCTCGATAGGAGGATTAGTTACAAATGTGGATTCACCTGTGACGTTGCACAGGGCTGCACTAGCGATTTAGGTGACTTTCCGTCTTACTACAGATTGAATTATACTAACCAGCGGGGGTAGGGCAAGGATACGGCACAGAGCAGCAATCCTCACGCCGGGAGGCTCAAACAGAGGCTCAAAAGTGTGAGCACAGCCTTGGCAACGGAAGGACTTAGAGGCCCTGTCTGAAAATAAGACAAGGGCTGGCAGTGTAGCTCAGGATGAAAGGTAGCTCTGGGTTCAGTTCCCAGTACTACAAAAATCAGCAGGCGGGGAGACAAATAATAAAATAAGTACACTGTGCTCAACAGCATTCAGTGGAAAGTGCTAAGTTGATATCAAATAAGTAACACTAACAAGCACACATAACTGATTAGCTCACATTGGTTTTAATACCTATCAACAAAATATAAAATATGAACAATTTCCACTAAATATTAGGAATAGGAACCTGTTCCCAATCAAAAGAATGGTAAAAAAAAAAAAAAAAGACTATTACAGCATGACAAACTGCCCTATTTGTCTGCAACCGAGGCTCTCCAAGACACTAGGCTGGGAGGACAAAAGCAGGAAAGTACAAACCATACAATTGGGCAAGACTCGCCTGGTCCCAAGGTTTCTCCTCAGCCCTGTTCTGACAACTGGGCCTTGACAGGATGATTCTATCAATGATCCTGTGCAAACAATCATAAATAGTACTCCACAAGCTAAAAAAATTAAGATGGACATTCAAAATGTACCTAGCCCTGGCCAGGAATGGTGGCGCATGCCTGTAATCCCAGCACTCAGGAGGCTGCGGCAGAAGGATTGTTGCAAGTTCGAGACCAGCCTGGGCTACAGCAAGGCCAGCCTGAATTGCACATCGAGACCCTGTCTCAAAAAGATAAAAAAAAAATTTACATAGGCCAATTTCCAACTTCTAAACTACCTGTTACAATTTTCAGCATGTCTAGTCTATTGTTCCTAAAATGTTTTATTCTTTTACCAAAGCTATTCCTTCCTTTTGAAATATTTATTATAATTTCACCATTTAAATGCTAATAGTGGGCTGGGGATATAGCTCAGTGGAATAAGTGTCTGCCTGGCAAGCACGAGGTCCTGAGTTCAATCCCCAGTACCAAAAAAAAAAAAAAAATGCTAATAGTTCTCCAAATTTCTTCTCCTCCTATGCAGACTATTTCCTTATTTTCCCTAAACCAAATTAGCTTCCTACTTTTCTGATTTCATGTATAACAATCTCTACATTCCACCCAGCATTATATTTATATATCTTTCTCTTTTCTTTGGTACCAAGAATCAAAATTGTGCTTGCCAGGCAAGCGCTATGCCACTGAGTATGTCCCCAGCCCCTCTATATCTCTATTTATCTTCCATAATTGAATTATAACCTCCTTGGAGCACTGTCTCACTCATATATATTTCCTAGAACATTTATAATAGTACCCATGTAGTAGAAAATCACATCTAATCAAAGACAAGAGGGGGAGCGGCCATATACATAGCTTCTGTATCCCTTCCAGAAAATCTGTGAAGCCACTGCAAACAATAATTTAGTTCCATTGTATTTTCCCTCCTTTCTTCCTTTTATGCATCTTGTAGGCCAACAAATTCCCTTCACTACAGGAACCAATGTTTTTAATCCAAGATCATCTCGTATCACAATTCTTAGGTAGCTATTTTCCTAACTATAAAGTGGTCTTCTTCACCAAAGAATTAAGTATTGATTCTGTGACTCTTACCTTCTAATTTAGTTAGAAGACTTGATTCAGTTTTATTCTTCAGAGTTACTGAATCAGTATTAAGTTCAAAACTTTTTTCATCTGATACCAGAGATTCCTTAGAACGGATATTTTGAACAGACTCCATGTAAAAAAACATACAAAAAAAAGTCCCATTAACAGTAGTAGTACTGTCTTATTATTCAATATATTGAAAGTCTTATCTAAGTGAAAAGATTGCTAGCATAATTATCTCTTATACTTACGTGTAGATTCAAACTCTCAGAAATATTAACAGCCTGAATTATATTTAGAATAGGAAAAGCCTTAACCATAAATTTGGCCAATTTGCTTTCAGTGGATATATTATTGAATTGCTAAAATAATTTCCCTTAAAGAAAAAAAGGGTTAGAAAGTTTGAATTCAATCTAGACCAAGCTTTGCAATGAGAAAATTTAACTATTTTGTTTAATGACTGTATTTTACCTCCAAAAAAACAGCATTCATAAAAATTAACATTTGTATAACCCAAGACTGTAATTATTCTAAAAGTAGAGAGTGAACTTTTTCCCACAAATAAGCACAAGTCTAAGTGAGCTAGGATTAGAAAAACAGTGTTTTGCATCTAAGACCTTGGAGGAATGATGCACTACAAGAGGTTTAGGTCAAGTATTACAATAGCAATAACCCCTATAATAGTAATAACCCCTATTACTATTACAGTAGTAATAACCCCTATTACTATTACAGTAGTAATAACCCCTAAACGAATCACAGAACACCGAAACTAAAGTTACTTCCTCTCTTTGAAATTCCCAGTTTCTCTGCCTTATCAAGGCAGGTTTGGTTACTTATCCCCTCACCCCTGCCCTAATATTCTGGTTTTTTCCTCAATGTCTTACCAAAACCATACAATTAAACATATCAAGAAAAACAATCTCTGCTCCCCAGCTATTCCCACATCCAGGCCAACTAATCTGCTTAAACGTATGCCTAGTAAATGTTACTTCATGGTTGTCCCAAGAGATAGCTTATCCTTGTTCTAGCACCTTAACGTTCGAGAAGCACCATCTAGGACTTCTGTATCACCTCCCCTTGGTGGTCCTGTGTCTCGTCTCAGGAGCACTGCTGCAGACAGGTGAGCCTTGGACCCTTTCCCCACAAAAAATTACAAGAAGCCGAGACCAGGAATGTTTATTTCACATAAATATTTAAATACCTTTACATTTCTCAATTCACAGGAATTATTTCCACTTGGTTTAGATGCAGGGATAATCAAATCTCGACATTCTGATCCAGAGACCTGCCTATTACCCATGAAACAAAACAATTTCAATATTTTAAATTAATCTTTTAAGTATATATTTTTTTCATTTTAAAGTTGCTTTTTTAACAATAGATACTTTTGTAAGTTGGAAGAATCTCTCAAAAAGTCAGTTTTAAGACCGACAGGATTCTAATATAAAAGTGACTAAGCTAGAAAATTAGGTGTTGGGCATTGACAGAAGAAATAGGGAGACATCTGTCACTGTCTGCATTACCTAGGAAGTAATAGCTGGGTCACGGTAAAATATAGGACCAAACAAGTATGTGGGTGGAACTACATTTCAGATTACAAATCGCTTAGGAACCAGGGAATAAGGAACTCTTCTGTGGGCCTCCATACATATAGCACCAGGCTATTCTAACAGGTACCAAGAATATGGCTGGACTTTAGGGGCATTTTTGTTATTTTGGATTATTTCTTTTGGAATGAGAGGAAGTCTCCTTTACGCTTCATTTATACTGATATTCGAAACGCAGGAGCAATGTGAAGTGATAAAATCATAGCGTTTCCCAGCGTGGTGGTGCATGCCCATAACCCCAGCTCTCCAGGAAGTCTAGGCAGGAGGACCACAGGTTTGAGCCCAGCCTGTATAACTTTGTGACTTAGCAACATCTTATCTCAGAATAAATATTGAAAAAAAGGGCTGTGGCTGTAGCTCGGTGTAAAGGACCTGGGTTCAATCCTCAATAGGACAAAAGTGGGGCAGTATTTAACCAGTTTAAACTGCCCTTTACATACCAATATTTGGTTAAGGCCTAAGTGTAAAAAGACTTTAATTATTGAAGACATCAAGTTATCTTTCTCTCAAGTTTATTTGCAAAACGATTCTTTGGAACACAAGATTTTTCCATTATAAGTAATAATATACATGGTGATTAGAGTTCAGAAAAAGCCAGAAAAACTCTCCTTTAGCTGATCTAGATAAACTACTACATTCCCAATTCTTATAAGCATCCAAATTAAGGGGAGGGGAACAAATTGGATGTGATGAACAGTATTTCACTATCTACGATGTACCACTTTTTTGGACAGGGCCTTGCTATGCTGCCCAGACTGGTCCTGAAACCCTGGGCTCAATAGATCCTTCTGGTTTACCCTCCACAGCAATTGGAACTAAAGGGATGTAGCACCTCATCCAGACATGAATTACCTTACGCCTCTTTTTTCAGGGCAGAAAGTGAACCCTGGGCCTCATGGCTAGCAAGGAGCAAAGCTAAACCTCCAAGCCCTGTCCCATTTCTTGCAGCCATCAGCTGTGAAGCAAATGGATGAACAGACCATCTTTCCCACTAAGAGCTGGCTGTCCCCCTAATACACATCATGCACTAGGAAGAGAACCTCACCAGAGAGGCTGCCGTGTGCAAGAATGCTCCAGGGTGCAGGTTTAACTGTAGGGATGCTGCATCGCTTTAAACTTCGTGGTCACTTACTTTTATCTAACATACTTTCCTAATTCATTATTAGTTCCTCTAGTGAGTATTTTGATGAGGGGAAAAGAGCAAAGAAGGTCATTCTCTCCTTTTTTGTTCCTAGAGAAAGCACTTAGAAGCTCAGTAACTTCTAGTAATTACTGATGATTAGTAATTAAAAGTAATTACTGTGACTCAGTAAAAAATTTAGACCATTCTTCCATCAATCTTTTAAATATAAATTAAAAAGTTAAAATTCAAACGTACCTTTTTGTAAAACTTGGCATAACTGACCCATCTGTCTTCACTTGATAATCTGGACTATTTAGAAGGTTAACTGGGACTCTTCCAAATGGGCAGGACTAAAAATATTTTGAAAGATTTAAGTAACTGAGAAACAAAGTACTCACCACTATTACCTTAATCAAAGTAGACTGAAAATAACTCACCCGTTTGGTTTTGTTTGTTTGTTTCAAGGGATTTTGATGAACTACTTCTGCATCTTGTGGAGGCATATTCTCTCTAAAAATGAAGAAAATACCAATTGTCCAAAGAGTAAAATTATAATGTATTTCCACTTTACTGCTAAGCACTGTTACTATACTTACATGATATACATATATATGTAGATACTTACATAAATGATGGACACATAAGAAAATGATTCAATTTTCTTACCCATACAAAAACCTGGCTTTAGTGGCTGGCCCTCTGGAATCACAACCAATGCTTCTATTTTGTAAATGTCCAAGCGAACTGGAGAATGATTCTTGGGCAGCTAATGCTGTAGATGCTGTAAAAATTTGAAATCCATGATTTAATTTGTAAGGACATAAGGGATAAACACACACACAAAAAATCTTATGATACCTACAAAGTCAATTTAAAATAAATATTTGCCCACAGGTAAGGTATGTAGGTATGAAGATGTTAACAAGATAATAAAAGTATTATATCTTCAAATTATAAGTATATAACAGTCTTTCGCAGGTAATAGTACATTTTCTATTTCTAAAAGCCATCCTCTGGTTTTTTTGATTAAGGGAAAAAATAAATAAATTTCAACAAGGTTGTAAGGACTATTTTACTTCTAAAAAAATCTTACTTCCTTTATATTTATAATTTAATCTTAAGATTTTGACCTTTCCACATAATATTATGTAATATTATCCTAAACTCTTGTTTGCTGTATTATCTACGACAGGAAAGTATTAGCACAAATTAGTAGTTACCCGATAAACTCTTCTTTTCCTCCTCTGAAAGCAGCTGGGTTTTTTGGAGTTTTAAATTATGCAGGGCAATTTCCAGCATTTCTAGTGGTACTGCTCCACTATCCACAGCTTTATGGAGAAGTTGTTTACTTTTTTTGAAATTACCTAACAAAGTAAAAAATAACTCACTTTTATGCAGTAGTCACCCTCATCCTCAGTCATTAGGACCTAAGAAAAACTTTAAGAGACTAAAGTGAAAACATCTATCACACACTCACAAGCTTTATCCCAGAGACAAATAAACAATCTATCCCTTCTCTCTGTGCATATAGTCAACCCTGGATAATAATTCATGTCAAAATAGTTTTGTTGTATAATACACAATTGACATGGTATGAGTTTATCATTATTATTCATTCTCAGAAGTAACACAAATTTAGCCAAGCAAAACAAAAGCAAAGGCCAAACATAGCATTAGAAACAGGTGAGAATTCTAGATGTTAAAAGTAGTCTGGAGAGCAGCAATCTTTTATGACACACCTAGTCAAGAACAGGTTGGCATCTTTTGCTAAAAGAAATCTTTCATAAGGATTTTTGTTAAAAAAAAAATCATGATAAAGATTAACTAGTACCTACCAGACCTAGTCACATCACTGTCAAAATTTTTAAAAACCTGAGATAGTGATACTTTTCTGACTACGATAATCAAACAAATTTTCTTTCAAACTCATACATCACTTGTGTGCAACATACAAATATTAAATGTATATGTCATACACCTTATGGAATGTGCTATCTACAGCCATGAGAACTGTTGAGCTATGATGCTGTATGCTCAGTATCTAGGAGGTGCCCTCCAGTCTTTGGCACTCTATAAATTTTAAAGAAATGTGAAGATTATTTGAAAGTGCTTAAGTCCACACATGTATTGAGTAGTGGTAAAATTTCATAGAATTGTTTGACAGCAAAATAAAAACCTTCTGAAAGTCTGATAAAACTATGGAATGTCCTCTGCGTCTACACACACACACACACACACACATACACACACTGTGCATAGGATTTCAGTGACACTGTATGTTTCCTGACCGCCTTTCAACCCTGATCAAAATAATCACAATTCTGACTTTGAGGATGCTATTACATTGCAGTGCTATAAATTTTCTTTTAATAGACAACTCAAGATGTCTAATATTTTTTAAAGATGTAAAATTTGTTGGTGCTGCTAAGAAGACATAATACTCCAAAAAGTTTAAATGGAATGGAAAAATAGTCTTAAAGTTTTGGCCTAACAAGCAAGAATGAGGAATCAATTTTTGTAGGCAAGAATGAGATAATTTTTTAAAAAACTAATCTAATAGTGCACAGGGTAGACTGGAGAAGATTCAGATTACTAGGACTCAGAAATCAATTGTACAGGTAAAGTTTAGAGTTCTCAAATCAATGCCAAGTTGTACATTTTCCCCCAGTTTTGCTCCTGGAGAATTTTCTCTAATGAACATGCCCAACTTTATGCATCACCATAATCCTGTTAACAGGAATTAAGATTTTTACCATAGGCTGCTAAATGGGATCCGAGTTGTCACACAAACAAGGTAGAGGGAAAATAGGAAGACTTAGCAAGAGGGTAGGCTGGTACACTCAAATACCCACCAAAAAGAGAAAAAGGCTGAGGAATGATGACTGACTTTTTTTTTTGGTACCGGGAATCAAGCTCAGGACCTCAAGCTTGCCAGGCAGGCACTATGCCGCCCTGGCAAGACTCAGGAATGGTCAGGCTAAAAATATCTGACAAAGACAGATGTTCTACTCCTACCCAAAAGACCCAAACTATGAAGAACTCAAGAACTATTGCTTTTACAGTTTTTTTTTTTAAAACTACTAATTGTTATATCTATATTTAATGTATACTTGATTCTATGAAACCATAGCTTAAGAAAAGCTTAATGTAAATCTCTTATGTCCTTCATTGTACAAATACCAGTGAAGAGCTACTTTCCTTTAGATGTAGCTAACCTAGCAACACAATGTTCATTTCCCTAGACTATTTCTTATAAACAGAAGAGCTATGATAACAAATATTCTGTGTTAATGCTTATATACCACCGCCGGCCCTGCCTGTATTCTCAACTGAGCAACTTTAATATTTTTTGCCATAACTCCCCAAATACATGATTTAATATTAAAATGTGTTACTATAGGATGCTATCTTTTACTTGAATATTGGGCTTGACATTGCCGAGTTACCTTGAGACAGTTCAAATTGTGCAAAAGATACATGCACAAAAGCAAATTTCTTGCAGTTTGCTCTGGCCATCTGAAAGTAATCACGTGCATCGTCTGGCTCCTGGATGCTGTAATAAAAGATTAGAGGCAGTTTTTTGTTTTGTTTTAAGGAGACAGCTTCTAAACTTGGAAACTCCTCATTATCTCTATCAATATCCAATGTTTTCCAAAAGATATTGGATATTGCTTTCTTCTATATAACATTGCATACTATTTTTTCTGATCTTTTTATGCACAGTCTAAAATACGTACTTTTTGGAAACGTGTACATAGGAAAGAAAGTTTACAGTAATTCCTTGCTAATTAAAAGCAAAAATATTTGGTCAAAAAATACCAATTTAGCAATGTTTTTGTTTCTCCTTTCTGCAATGTAGGTATATATTATGTAATCTAGTTAAATGCAGTCAAAATGCTAATACTTACGCTTTTAATTCAGCAAATCGCACTTGAATTTGAGCAAAACTCTCATTTTGGCCATATTTATCTGGAGGAAGCGCTTCAATTGCTTGACTGTAACGACCAATTAATTTATTTAAAAGAGCGTCATTTAGGGGGACACAGTTTTTCTCTAGTTTCAGTAAGAAATTCAACCAGTCCTCTGGGTTGTTTGCCATCAACATTATTTGATTAACAGTTCCTGAGTTATCTGAATAAAGAAAACACAATACATCACAGCAGAGATGGACATAAAACAATGGCAAATGGAATTTTCCCTTCACATTCACTAACATGAGCACTTGTGTTAGTGCCCACATACATAACCCCATACAATGCTTTTTTTTGGAGTATAAATATTCCTGTTAGAAAATTTTCCATCTAGGATTTAATGCATCAAAAATTCAGAAATACTGCTCAGGTTCTAGCATAACTTTTTTTTAATAATCTTACCTATTAAATGTTATTTTCGTATACCTCAAACTTACTTCTAAAACAAAAGAAAACCAGCTTGGTCATTTCTTCCTTCCTTCAAATTACCCAAATCTCTAGAGCCCTGCTAATTTCCTGGTCTCATCAGCCCATAACTACCCTGGTCTAGATCTTCAGAATTTACAGGACTTCTTGCACCTGCCAGATTCCTTGCTATGAAACTCTGCCCGATAGAAACAGCTGGAATAATGTTTACATGTAAGTTTCACACACTGTGATGTACTTTTTATTTTCATTAATGTTATTTTCATTAATGCTTCATTCATTTATTTTCATTAATGTTTTAACAGGTAACTTGGACACCATTTTCCCGTTTAGGATACTTCAGTCATTACTAAACATTAAACTCAGATTTCCCAGAGAACAAGTGATTCCTTTACCAATTTCAGGTGCCATCAACTAAGGCTCTTTTCTTTTGCAAACAAAATTACTGTTTCTGCTTTCTACTCGAACAATGCATTCAGCATTTTGTCCTTTCAAAATTAATTTGGTCTGATCTCAATTGTCCAGTTTTATTCTTATTGCTTTTCTGGCAATTACAGTGTTGCTTCAGTTCACGACCTTAATTCCTTCCACGATTCTCTGGACTATGGCAGCAGTTATGTTCATCACCAGAGACGGAGATCGAGAATGGAAATAAAATCGTACTGAATACTTTGGTTCACAAATGAAACAGTTCACAAACAGAAGGGCTCGTGAACCGAGGCAATACTGTAGTCTGTGAAATGTCCAAGAAAACCACCACATTTTTGCAAGCCAGGCACAGAGGCTCATGATTGCAGTCCAAGATTGAGGCAGGCTGAAGCCAGCCTGAACTACACAGCCACACCCTGTCTCAAAAAATAAACCCACGTTTTTGCCGTTTGTAGCGTTGGAAATATATTCCTCCAGGGCTTTCCAGTACCCTATCTTTCCTCTAGTCTACAGGAAAAAAAAAAAGAATCTTTATTATGCTAATACTGACATGATGGTCAGCATGCATTACAATGTAGCACAGGGAATACATAAATTCTCATTTAGAAAGAAACTATGCTTTTAACCATCATTAAACTTTCTTCATTCAACACTTAATGTCTTGTATCACAGTTCTTAATATAATGTTAAGTGCTTACATTTGGAGTGCAGTAAGGACCAAAGACATTTAAGCAAGCACTCAACTATGTTGGCATTCAGGTTTCTTAGTGAAAGGTGTAAGTTAGGTGATATCTTGACAGCAAAACTATAATTTCCTTGGTTGTTTCAAAGCAAATATAGTCTGCCACCATGACCAGATCACAGATTCTTCCATTTATTTTCAATCTCTCAAATATTTAATGGTTACTACTGATATAACAAACATCCAAATATCACGTACTACTCAAATGACTCAACCATTTCAGATATAAGAAAGAAGGGGGCTTCTGAACGATAATTTCACAAAGCTAGTGCGTGAAACTCTGGGCACTTTCACTTATTACCAGTCACAAATAGTTAAGCACCTACTGTGTGCCAGACACCACTCTACGTTTGTCGATACGACACATCATATGAAAACCCCCGGTCACACGGAGTTCACATTCTAGTGGAAAAGATAATAACCAAACACATGAGTGATTAGTACCATGGAGAAAAATAATACAAGGAAGGAAGACAGGATACACTTCCACTCCAGTAGAACGATATCCTAAACAGTTAAGTTAGGAAAGGACTTACTGAGGTCACATTTTAAAAAATGACCTGAAAGAAGCAAGAGTGGGTAGATATTTGGGGACACTGTTCCAGGAAGGGTCGAAAGCAAGGGTACTGGGGCATACGTTGGTCCAGCATGCGACGGAGACGTTAGGGAAGCCACTGGGCCTGAACAGCGCTTGGAGAGGGCAGGGAAGAGCGCCAGAGAGAAAAACAGGGAAAACTTTCAGGTAAAAATAATTTAGGGTTTGATGTTGAATTTTTGTTGATTTTGAGACAGGGTCTTGCTATGTAGTTTGGGCTGGCCTTGAACTCACTATGTACCCCAGGCTGGCCTCAAATTCACAGCAATCCTACCTCAAGTCTCTCAAGTTCTAGGAATACAGGTGTGCACCGCCATGCCCAGCTTTGAAGTAAAATTTATACATAATTTTATTAAGATTGATGAGGTTTCCTTAGTACACTGCAAAAAAAGGGAAAAAATAGCATATCTATTGATGGAAGGCATATCAACAGAAATAGCCAACATTATAAGAGTTAAGAAAATTACCTGAGCACACTAATAAGTGATATTTCATGTTTTAAGAAAGCAGGAAAGAGTGGGATATTTCCCCAAGGGTAGAAAGGCAAAGTGTACTGTAATGGGTGTTAGCAAGAGAGTGACAGTGTGCTGATACCCAGGGCTTAGCATCTGTTCTTTACCTCTGGAGAAACTCTAACAGTTATTTTTAAAAAAGAGGAAAAAAAAAAAACTCACCTGTCATATCAGCAGAGACTTTATTCAAGCTTAGCTCGTCAGTGAGATCTTCATTTTTAAATTTATTTTTAATATCTCTCACTTTGTTCATTATGGAATCAATTGTCAATTCTCTGCCACTTAAATCTTCAGCCTCCATTTCTAAATTGCAACTGGCCTTTTAGAACCCAGAAGACAAAACACTGAGGTTAAACACACTTAAATACTGACCGGTTACTAGCAAAGGGTTGGAGCTCTGTGCAGAAAAACAATGAACACGGCTTTCTTTATTCGAGGAGGTTTCCAAAGGCCCAATACACCTTTTGCTCCCAATGTAACTTCCATTATATCGAGTGAAGCTACTCTCTGGAAGTCACTGCACAACGCTGCTGCCCCACCCCCCTTATACTTTCCATTTTTTTCTTCTATGCATGGAATGACTTTTCTTTCACCCTTTTTCTAGAATTATTTTCTCGGGCCATCACAATGTTTATCTTTTTTAAAAAATATGATGGAGTGTTCACTTGGATTCTGGTAGCAACATGTAAGCAATCTTTTTGGTAATGTAAAGAACAGTTCCCCTATTCACCTACTTTATGTTAATAAATCTTCACTCTGTACTTTCAAAGCAGAGTAGGAACGTCACATTGATAAATGAGATTAAGAGGATTTGTTCTTGTGTGTATCTGGCCGAGTCACGACCCGCTATCTTAATCACGTTAAGGAATCGACGGTGCTCCTAAGTCCAATTGCCTATCTGCATCATGGTGCTGTTGGATCACACAAGTGTCTGCCATCTTTCCTCCTGTCAATTTCATCTCTGTGATTTTCAAACATCAACTCACTTACTCGGGGTCACTGGAGATTAACGATGAAAAGAAACGATAGAGTGTGCAGCAAGACATCGTCCACCTCTGAGTGACGACTAACTGCCTGAATGCTGCCACCAGCTCTTTCCAGTTCTAACCCAGAGAGCGAAGAAGGACGGCCTTTGGGGTAAAACTCCCCAGGATTCCCGCCAGGCCCTCCGTCCGGCAAGATCCACACCCACCTATTGCTTCCTTGACTAACTCTCCCGCACCACCACCCTCCTCTCGGAGGCTCATCCACGCCCTCAACTCTGAGCACCCCGCCTCGTCCCAACCCTCATCAACCCGGCTGCCACGGAGCCCGCACTAGGGCCGCAGCCGTGCCTCAGGGCGTCCGCAGGGCCAAACGTACCTCCGCAGCCGAGCCAAAAAGCAGGAAAATGGACCCGGAACGCCTTTCCGTACACACGTTTGAATTTCCCCGCCGCTCTCGCCGCGAGCCCCATTGGTCATGATAGGTCACGTGACGGCGCCTGTCTTCATTGGTTCCCGGCGCCCACAAGTCCCGCCCCTGTGCGCGGGGGACCAGTGGAGGCGGAGTGAGGAAGGTCCCAGCGGCCCTCGGCGGCAGTCTGGGGGTTTCCGGTATCACGGGTCGGGTCCCTGCCGGGCAGGACCGCCCCTAGCCCCGGACCAGGAGGTGCGGGAAAGGGCGCCTGCTCCCCGCGCTCCTCCCTGTCAGGCTGGGGTCGAGGCGGGTCATGGGAAAGCACTGTGCGCAGCTCCGCGTGGAGACTGCCCAGCGTTTTGCCCTTGAGCTTCCATCTTTTTGACCTTCCAACTCCTAAGTGACTCCCAGCTTGATCCCGTTCAGCCGGCTTCCGAGAGAATTGCGCAGCCTTCACTCGCTGGACCAGCCTCTCCTGCCTGCCCGTTATGGGCTCGGTGTTCTTCAGGAGCCTCAGGGTCGGGCCACGGCCTCGTCACCTGCAAAGGAGGGGCAACTTGTGTGGGGTGGACCTGCGCGCTGCGGGAGCGCAGCCTGGCTGCTGTGGGCGTGCGGGAAACGAGCAGCCCTCCCCTCCGGTGCTCAGCCGGCACCAGATGTCTACTTCGCTTACCGCATTTCTCTGCAGGGGCCCATGCTTTGCTTCAGCAAAGCAGCGTGATGGGCTGTGCCATGGTTGACTAACCGTTACTCTTGCGCCTTTGTGTCTGGCACCGCCTTGGAAGGAGTTTGCCATGCCACCAATTATTGATTTTGGAGGCCTAATCTCAAAGTTGGCATTTTTGCTGAATACACTGCTGCTGAATAATCTCATTGTAACATTTCGCCTGTGCATTCACCCTTTTTGTGAACTCCTGTAGTCCTGTATCTTTGAATACCATCTCTGTGTTACGGCTCATAAATTTATATTTCTAGCTAAGAATGCTTCTGAACTGCGTATTTACATATCCATTGCCTACTTAACATGTCCACTTAAATATTTCATAGACATCTTGATTTCAAAATGTGCACAACCCTAATCTTCCTAACTAAATCTACTTCTTAAAGAATCTCGTCTATAACGCATAGCTAAGTTCTTTATTACAATTTTAGGTCCACAATCATTGTGTCATCATCCATGGCCCCTCATTTAGTTCATAAGCAGATTGAGTAGGATCTTTCAGGAGGTATTCATAGAGTGCTACCCCCTTCTCCCCTCCAGCGTCACCTGAGTGGTCCAAGGCACCTACCTGCCTTACCTGCTTCACTCAAAAGAGCCTCCTGACTGGTCTCCCTGCTTCTACCCTTACCTCGCCTCAGCTTGTTCTTAAGCACAGTAGAGTAGTCATTAATCATACTATACTATTCTTGTGCTCCTAGTCTAGCTCAAATTGAAGTCTAAAAGTTCCTACAATAGACAACAGTTGTGTGTTTAATACACTTTCAGCCATCTGTGGCTGTTGAGCACTTGAATGTCTCTACAGTTATCAGAAAGCTGAAATGTTAGCTTCACTTTAATTAAATTTTAAGATGTATTTAGTGTAACTTGGCAAACTTTTAACACTTTTTTGGCTATATATGAGCTCTTACATAAAATGTTTCCCAGTGAAACATTTCCCAATGAAAATGTGAGTTTGATATGTACTGTTAAGTATAAAATTCACACTGGATGTTAAAGACTTAATATTTTAAAATGTAAAATATAAAAATAGTATTTACAGGCTGAAGTGATATTTTTGCTATATTTAATTAAATAAAATTTAGTATTAATATTCTGTCACAAACAGGAGACTAGAAACATCTAATGTGACACATGCAATGTGACAATACAGACTGGATTTTGGATATGGACGTGAATATTCATGGAAATTCTGCTAAAATTTAATGTGCCAGCTCTGATTTCTTAGCTGTGCCAAATATCTCATAATATAAAATCATAACAATGGAAAGCTGAGTGAGTGGTATAATACAACTACCTGTTCTGTCTTTGCAATTTTCCTTATAAATAAAAAATTATTCCATAATAAGTTTGTGAAAATTTAATTTCTCCCATTTTTTACTTTTTAAAATAGCTAATAGAAAATTGAAAATTACTTATGTGACTTGTATTACATTTCCAATGGGCTCTGATGATCTGTAAACCTTGAAGTTTTATGGATCTGACCTATTTACTGTATTTATTTTCTGAGTATTCACTCTTTTTTCTCAGTACTAGGAATTGAACTCAGGGCCTTGTGCTTGCCAGATGGGCATCTGCCACTGAACTATATCCCTGGCCCTGACTATTCACTCTTAGCCCTCTACAATGTGAAGTCCATAGATGCAGTCCATAGGTGTTCATCACAGCGGTAGATGTCCCTCCCAGTGCATGGACCAATACATCTTACATTGTTGCACTTGGTAAATGTCAGCTAAATACTAACAAACAGTAATAACTTTTGGAGTATTTGAGAATCCATTTCCTTTAATACACTTGTGCAGGTCTCATTTGAATGAAAACCTGCTTTGTCTGACTAAATAAAAATCCATTTATTTTCAAAGTCAAGCTCTCCACAAAACAATATAATTAACAAAAAGACTCTGCCTTTATCTTAATCCTGAAAGTTTCATAATTTTATCAAATAAAAATTTAGACTATATAACTTTGACATTATCTTTTTTTGTTAATCTTTGTTTTGGGTAAGCATAGCTGTCTTTTCTTTAGTTACAGTGTTGAAATCATCTTCACACGCATTCACTTACCCTCAAACTTTGACCTTAAAAACTGTTTCCTGGAGCAATTTACTTTCAGATTCTCCCTACTCTTTCAGAGTAGGTGTCTGTCCTCTCTCTTTTTCTCTTTTTCCATCTTCAAATAAATTGTCTCCTTTTACTTAAATAAAAAACTATTTTCTGTACTTAGATTTACTTTATGCATGTGCAGAGGTTAAATTTCTGATAAATAATAGAACCAATCCTTATAGAATGTGATTACTTGTATACTGGCTTGTGGCAGTCTATTCTCGGATGAAATGTTATGAATGTATGATTCTGGCGCACATAAAATGATTTAGGATTATAAGCAAGATGAAAGCCTGTATAAATACTATCAGTAGAGGTGACTATCACAGAATTGATCAAGCCAATCCAAAATGGGAAAAAAGAAATGCAAAGGAAACTATAAACTATTTTATAAACTATGAAGATAAATAGCAGTGACAGCTCCGAGTAGGATATGATCATGAAAAGCAGCAGTGACAAGGTTGGATCACTACTTAAGACATTAGGTATCAGTCATTCAGGAGATAGATTAGTTAACAAATGACAAGAACAGTAGGATTCTGAGCTCCTTGTTTTCTTTTTTCTCTGTCCTACAGACCAGCATTCAAGCTAGCAATCTTTAGTAAAAGGCGAAAGATTTATGCGATCTGAAGAGAAACCAGAGTATAAAGCTAGCAATCTTAAATACAATTGAAACTCTCTTTACGTCAGGCTGTGTAAGAAAAGCATGTAAATGTCATTCAAATCTTTAGCAAATGAATTTTATACACTTTTTTAGTCTCTGCTGTGCACAAATTCTACATATGTAGAACTATATCACAAAATATTCTAGAGAAACTAAAGAATATTTTTAAAATATAAGTTAACAAAATTTATAAATGTAACCCAAGAAACATTGTTGTCAATCTCTGAAAAGTCATAATAAAATCTTGTAATAATAGAAAACCCCAAATGGACAAATGTTACTTTTTAAAAAGTAAAATTTAGAAGCTATAAGTCTATATAATCTTGAGACAGAATTTTTCGCCCAATTCTTAAGTAAATTATTAGAATTTTTGAAGAAAACTACATCTAGATACAAACATGGATTCATTAAAAATGGATCACATAGAATACATTAAATTCTCTTAATTTTTGATAAATTTAGAAAGATAAAGAACATTAAGTTGTAATACCTTAACTTTGGCAAACAGTGATAGACACTTTTTTTTAAAGAGAGTAGCATGTATGTTGCTCATCGTTAATATCAAGTGATTCTACAACTCTGCACCCTTATTCTCAAAAACTACTTCAAAATACTTTAAATAGAACGTTAGGTTGCACCTAGGTGGAAGACGGCAGAGAGCGGTCCTTGGTCTTTTTCACAACCAATAAAAGCAAAGGAAAGATCCCTTCTCAGCCTTTGGCTAAGATCAAGTGTAGCACAAAAATGATGCAGTGTTAGATTAGAATTTAAAAGGACAAAATTAACAATATGAAATTTACGAAGGTAGATATGAAACTGCACTTTTAGGTTTTTTAAAATAAAAATTTCCACTTTGCCCATCTGAAGCATTGCCCTCCCAGCCCCAACTTACGCATTACTAAACTTGTCTGTTTCTTATTTCATTCTTTCACCGCACCCCCCATGTGGCAGTTGGGGATCCTGGCCAGGTTCCCTGTACCTGTGCCTGCACAGGGCCCTAAACTGAGGCCTGAGAGGGAAGACCCACTCAGGTGGTAGAGACAGGACGCGAGATGGCCGCAGGACTCTGCCTTACGAATGCGGGGATGCCTGGTTGAAAGCAGAAAGTAAAGCACTTGGTGTCTCTGAAAGTTTTCAGTTAGCTGGGATAAAGGGGCAGAATTTGTCCATAAAACAACAAAGATGTGCACAGCTGTGTATGTTGAAGCAGGCTGGAGCTTGAGTCAGCAGATGCAAACTGACAAAAACCAGAAATCATTAAATATTATCTGTGATTTGTGGAGACAGGAACCCTGGATATTCAAAATTGGGACAAGGTGGGAAAAAATTTAAAGAAAGTTCACAGCAGAGGAGAAACTACCCTTCTCAGCTTGGACCTTGGTAAAATCTGTTTTAGGTCTGTCAGTACGCCCAAAATTTCTCTTTTAGAACAGCACAGTGTAAAGATAAGCTATGTACTGTGCTGTTGGCTCCTGGGGAGACCCAGAGCCAAGTCAGAATCTTAAAGAAATTCCTCAGACTGCAGATCCAGACTATTTAAAGATAAACTGTTCTAAACCTTGTTTGTCTAAATACCAACAGGCTGTTAAAAAGGCAGCTATGCAAGATGTTCTTGGACCTTGTTGTTTCCCAATGATGGTTAAAAGTGATCCTGATCATCAAAATCAGTTCATTCCTCAACATCGGGTGTTTGATGTTAAACTTCTTGAAAAATAAACCAAATGTCCTAAACAATGGAGCTCAAGAATCACTTAACCTTGGAATTTTAGATTTGGTGATAAAAGGTGTCATCTAACTCCTGATGGCGTGGGACATGCGGCTCCCTCGTGTTTGTCACGAGGCCAACACGTACATTTTAGCTTTCAGCCACAAGAAGTTGGAATGCCTCGGGCTGATAGAAATAGGCAGAGAAGTACAGCCAACATAACAGCAAGAGTCCTTCTGGGAAAGGGGCTGTTACGGTTGATACATTGTGTCAACTTGGGGAGTCTAGAGGCTTGGCTAAGTGACTCAGCAGCTCTGCAACTTGGGCTGAAAAGGACACGCCCTTCCCTTCTGGGATGCTGTTCATCATGTCAATCTGAGAAGGTTAGAAGGTTAACTATGTGACGCAGCGGGGAGCCAGGGTGCTTACCTTGTATTCATCCTGAGCCTGGGGAAGAGGACGGTGTGGAGATTATGTGAGTGCTATATGCCCCCTGAGTGGGGTAGCCTGCTTACAATAGAAGGGAGGAAAAGTGGCTGCTCCTGTCTGCCACTCCGCCCTTGTGCTCTTGCTGCTTTTGCTGTCTTCCACCACCATGAACTGCTGCCCTCTGCCCTGTGCCACTCTGCCTTGGAGCCAGCCGAGTATGGACTGAAACCTCCACAGACTGTGAACTAAATAAACCTTTCCTCCCTTAATTTTGGGTGTCAGGTATTTTCTCTCAGCAATGTGAGAGGAAAGTAACCAAGACAGGGGCCCTTCCAGATATAATATAGCAAATGCAGTATGCTGATGACACTAGTAGAGAGATTCTCTGGGCCCGCACCTCCAGAATTGTTTAAAGCTGATGTAGCTCGCCCAAGGTAAGAGTGTAGTCTTTTTTAGGGGTGGCAATGACAGAGGTGGCAGCAGCATGAGACCTGTGCTGGTGGGAACGAGATAGCCACAGCAGGACAACACTCAAACTATTAAACCTAATGGAAAGTTATTGAGCTGGTCCGGGTTAATCCATGGCCCCTAAGTAAGGAGAAATTGCAAATATTAAAATCACTGGGGTCAAAACAAATACAAAAGGTGTAGAGAAGGACATTCTTTAATTAATCTTTCAATGTATTGCCTTAGATATAACCTAACCTAGGTTGGAAGTCTAACGAAAGCTTTGTAAGCCATGGCGCTGACACTAAATGTTTTGCTGAGTTATGTAGAAAAGGAATGGTGACAGGATGGCTATCTAGTCCAGTCTCATGCCTGTGGTAACTGAGTTGTATTGTTCTTGCTAAAACGGTTGATATTCACCCAGTAGCCCAGTTGCCTCTCTTGTTTTATCTCAATAAAAGGTTACGGAAAAGATGATTCGGGGCTGCAGACAGGAACGGTAAGCCCCCTGATCCCAGAACATTGTCTCTCTTGTATTTCTTTTTGTTCTTACTTTTTTATTCATCCACAGGTACCTCGTTTTTGGGACCTGTTCACCCTGGACAGAAACAGATATTAGACCAACAAAAAGGGACATTTATAGCTCTCTTTCAAAGAACTAGAAAGCAGCTGTGTAGTACTAAGCAATGCTTCCTTCTTTAAACATGACTGTTAATGCCAAGGGAAGTATTGATTATGCTGCTCCCTGAGGAATAACACCCTTCACAACAGTGTTTTGTCCAAGGTTATCCTCTCCTCTGTGGCTCTTGAATTTAAGGACAAATTTCCAGAAGGATGAGTTTCTCCTCCCTGGGGCCCTCCTGGAGTGTAGCTAATCGTCACTTATCTCTAGGTCATGTTCAAAAACTGATCTAGATTTAATCCTAAAGCTCTCAAAAAATAGATGTACAAATTTTAGTCCAGGTTTATCTGTCTTTCAGTCCTTAATCCAAACTGGAGAATAACTCCTCTTCTTCCCCTCTTCAAGAATGAGACCGACTGGTTTTTATAGCACAGATCAAATCACTGATAAAATGAAAACATTCCTAGGAAAACTTATGAGTTTAATAATGATTTTTAATGAGGGAAAATATTAAAAACTAGGGACAACCCTAGTCCCCAGAGGACTACCTTTCTCATCATGATTTCTTTCCAAAACATCTAGCTGGCCAGCCACTACTCACAGAGATAATCTCTCTCTACACCCAAACCTGATCTGCTCACCTCCACTTAAAATAGTTAAAATTACCTTTAACAGTCTATCCCATTGGAGGAAATAGTTACATGTGGCTATCAAAACAAGTTTTGGCTATCAGCTGTGACTATTCAATGACTATGGCTATCAAAGTAATGATGAATAACCTACATAGCTGGCTATTCCGATCAAATAAATCATCAGCTTAGGGCCCATTTGAAAAACTGTCTTTTGTTTTTACAGGTATAAAAGGTTTTATTCCTTCTGATTCATATTACAAGAGAGATCTCCATTAACTCAACTACAAAAAGTTTTGACTGGTGTATTTATAGTTACAAACTTAAAAACTATAAAAGTTATTACAATTCAAATTGACCAAATACATTTGAGTGAACTCTGATTTTATGAAAAAAAAAAGAAATAAAATAAAATAAAAATTTCAAAAAGAGACCAGTTAAGATGAAGAAATATGGTCCAAATTTATTTCTGGGAACAACGAACTGTACAAAATAAATAGAACAATGATTCTTTGAACTTCAGACATCAGGCAGTACAGGGCAGTTGTCCTTAAGAGGAGATGAGGAAAATAAAGTCAGTCTTAAGATTACTCCCGGGTTACTTCTTGGGGAGAGTTTCCAAGCTGCAAAGTGGAAAGAGGTAATCCAGGTACTGACTATCATTCTTCGTAAGGCAAAGAGAGAAGTAGGAGCATAGAACAGCTAAAGTTCACAGGACGAAGCACCAGAGGAAAAGCAGCAGAACACAGAGAGAAATCTAGGAACCCGAGGATACCTCTGAGTCTACAGCTGAGTATAAATAACTACATGTGTGTCAAGAAACTACCCTAAAGACCAGGAAAAAATAACAGGTACATGAGAGGATCAAAGGGAATAATTCTTGGAGTTCCTAAATGGCAAGGAATCGTTCACGCTCACAGAACAACAGGTACAGGATTTGTGATATGGTACCATTGTCCCTTGGTTCCAGAACCTCTTACTGATTCAAAATCCATTGATGTTCAAGTTATTTACAGAAAATAGTGTAGTGCAGCCAGGCTGGAAAAGCAAAGACAGTTTTTTAAGGGGGCCGTAAGCTGATGGTTCATCTGATCAGAATAGCCAGCGATGTAGGTTATTCATCATTACTCTGATAGCCATAGTGATTGAATAGTCACTCCTATAACCCTAGCATTTGGGAGGCTGAGGGAGGAGGACCTCTGTGAGTTTGAGGTCAGCCTGGGCTACATAGTGAGTTCAAGACCAGTCTGAATTACATAGTGAAACTCTTATCTCAGAAAGAAAGAGAGAGAGTGCTTCTATCACCTGTGCATATACTCTTGTATATTTTAAATCATGTCTAGATTATTTCTAAAACATAGCTCAGAGTAAATGTGATATAAATAATTACACTGTACTTTTTAGGGAATTGTGACAAGAAAAAAAGTCTGTATATATTCAGTGTAAACACCAGTCTTAAAAAACTATGTTTAGGCTGTCATGGTTTCAATGCTTATAACCCCAGCTGCTTGGGAGGCTGAAGCAGAACTGCAAGTTGGAGGCCTGCCTGAATAACTTAGCAAAATCTGACTCAAAATAAAAGAAAAAAGGACTGGGGATGCAGCTTAGTTCAGTTCCTAGTACTGCTACACACACACACAAAGATAGATAGATAGATACATACATACATAAAGAGACAGATCATAGACAGGTGGGCAGGCAGATTCACTCCATAGTTGGTTGATGCCATGATGTGGATACAGAGGTCCGACTATAGTAGGACAAAATTAGTACTAGACTATAGCCTGCATTTGTCCAGCCTAACAAAATTTAAGAGCAAACCTTAAAAGGATCGCACTATTTCTGCATACTTTAATTATAGGACAAAACAAAGCTCAGGAATATTTATGGAAATGCAAGGAAATTTAACAGAATCGAATTTACCTTGCTCGTATCTATTTTTAAAAGTACCCACTATTCAAAACAGGAAATTGTAACTAGATGTGGAGGAGAGAAGATTGGTGAGTGGAAACAGATCCGGAAATGGCATAGAGATCAGAATTGATTGACAAGGGCCATTACATATACAGGGACAGTCATCAGGATGACACTCTCGTCTGAAACAATGTAAGCTAGGAGACAGAAAAACCACATCTTTTATTTTCTGAAAAGAAAAAGAAAAACAGTCTACCTAGAATTGTATATGAAACTCTATTATTCACTATGTGGGGGAAAATAAAGATGTTTCCAGATCTATAAAAGCTGAAAGACTCACCAATGGAATTGTAATACAAGAAATATTAAAGAAAGCTCATCAGGCAGGGCAATTCTGAATCTACATAAATAAATACAGAACATTGGGTATGGTAAGTAGGCGGACGAACATAACAGGAATAGTTCTCGTTTTTAAAAATCTCTTTAAAAGATAAGTGCTTGAACCACTGGCCATTAGAAGAATGCAAATTAAAACAGTATGGAGATTCCATTTTACCTCAGAAAGAATGGGTATCATCAAAAATTCTAATAATAATGAATACTGACATGTTTCAGGGGGAAAAGGAGCCCTTCTACATCGCTGGTAAGAAAGTACACTAGTGCAGTACAAATTAGTATGATGGTTCCGCAAACAACTAAAAGCAGAAATTTCATTTGACCCAGCTATTCCTTTTCTAGACATCTTCCTGAAAGTGTTGAAAATATCATATTACAATGCTATGTGCATACCTCTGTTTATAGCGGCATGATTCACAAAAGCTGAATCTTGAAAATGACCTATATGTCCATCAACAGATGAATGAATAAAGAAAATGTGGTATTTACACACAATTGTATTTACATTCTGTCATAAAGAAAGATAAATTTGAGACGTTTGTAGGAAAATGGATGCGCCTTGAGAGACTAATGTTACATGAGATAAATCAGGCACAATTTGAAATTGGAAATTTCAGGTCCGGATAGGGAGTCAGCCACAGAAACCATTCTTCAGAACTTCTGTCTTTCTGGAGCAGGAACAGAGACTGTGGGGTTAGCTGTGCACGTGGTAGGGCGGGGAGAGTAGAAGGGAGGAGAATGGGGTGACTGAGCCAAGCAACCGGTTTCAGGTTAAATCCTGCTTGTTCCTTAAAAATATACATCAGGTCAAAATGACCTTTGGATAAAAGGAATATGTGAAATATACCTTATTTCAAAATAGTCTTCTTCTAGTGCTGTGTACAATCATGAGGTGTGATCAAAATATGTAATGAATGTTTAAATTTTAAAAATTATTACTGTAAAAGTGACATTACCATTAACCCCCTTCAGAATATTCACCCTTACTTCAAATACACGTGCCCCGTCATTCTTGCCACTCTCTGAAGCAATTCTGGAAGTCTTCAGCAGTGTCTTTAAAAGTATGATCAAGGAGTATGGTGAATACCAGCATCAAGGGACACCCAGTGCGGAGGGAAGCTTGTAAAATAAAAACTGAAAGAGAGGAGGAGGAGGCGAAGGAGGAGGAAGGAGAAGAAGGAGAAGGAGAAAACATCAGCATGTACCCACCACCGTATTCACCAGCACTGACACTGTGCAACTTCTGGTTCTCCCCTCAAGTCAAAATAACCATGATGGGTAAATGTTTTTAATCAGTTCAGGACATCAAGACAGCCACACAGCATAACTAAAGACACTCATAAAAAAGTCATCCAGAACTGCTTTCTATGATGTCAAGAACAATGGGATGAGTGTGTTTGAAGTGAGGGGGAATATTTTGAGTGAGATTAATATCAAAGCGTCTTTTATTGAATAATTTTTTTAAAATGTAAACATCATTTATTTTTCAATCATAACTTGTCTACACATTTAAAAGGCACAATTTGATAGGTTTTGGTATATGTATACAAAGGTGAAGCTAACAAAACAATCAAGACACTTGAACATACTCACTGGTCCTTCAGAAGTTTCCTTGCATCATTTTGTTATTATCCATTCCTGCATATTGCTCTCCCTGGTGCCTCTAGGGAGCTGCTCATCTGCTGTTAGCTTATATTGATTTGCATCTCCTGTAATATAATATAATATAACATAAACAGATGCATACAATAAATATCCACCTTTGTCAGCCCTTTTCACTCAGTATATTTATTTTGAGATTCATTCATGGTATCACTTGCATCAACAGCCCATTTTATCGTGTAGTAGTCCAATTTATTGTTATGTCAAAACCTGCCCATCTATCTTCCAAATGTACATTTTGGTTGAGATTATTACAAATAAAGCTACTAAGAAATTCACATATAAGTCACTATATTTAATTTTCTCTTGAATAAAAATGTAGCAGTGAAATGACTGTGACATATGGTAGATATATATGTCAAAAAATTGCTTTCTAAGTTGGTTGTAATAATATTATTCCATAAACCAGCATTATATAACAGTTACAGTTCCTTCACAACTCTCCAACACTTGATGTGGTTAATCTTTTGAATTGAGCCATTGTAATATGTGTGAACTATTGCACCTCATTTTGCATTCAATTTATTCTAGTTTGCTTAGCTTTAGTTAATTAATCTTCTTGATTAATGCTGTTGAGTGTGTGCAAAGTATTAATTTGCCAGTTTTTCAATAAAATGTTCAAAACTTTTGCACATTTTGAAAATTGAATTATTTGTTTTTTTAGAGTTCTTCAAATGCTGGGTACAAGTAACTTAATAGATATTTGATTTGACGCTATTTTCTTCATTTTGTGGTATGTCTTTTCATTCTCTTAACAGCGTAATTTGAAGAGCAATAGTAATTTCATTCTTGTTAAGTCCAAGTTGTTTATTCATGGATCTTGGAAATCTTTGCTTAATCAAAGGTTACAAAGATTTTCAATTTTTCATCTGCAAGTCATAAAAAGTTACAATTATTTTAATTACCCATTTTAAATAAACTTTGTATAGTGTATAAGGTAAATATCAAAGTTTACTTCTTGCATATGGAAGTATAATTGTGCTAATGCTATTTGTTGAAAGTTCTCTTTTATCCATGGCACTGGTTTTAGATCTTTGTTAAATATAAGATTTCCATGTACATATAGATTTAGTTCTGTACTTATTTTGCTCTACTCTTTCAGTCTGTCTTTAGCTTATACCATCCTGTTTTAATTACTTTATTTTTTGATAACATATCCCTTTTCTTTTCCTCTCACACAGTTCAAGAAAAACAGACAGCAATGTAAGTTAGAGGTCCGAGTTGGGAAGATGTTTGCAGTGACGGGCTATTGAGTAGGAAGTCAGGCTGCCATTCGGTCGGTACAAAGTGTGTGTATATACACGCCGATAGGTGTGTACTGATAGTGCTGGTAGGTGTCTCACACCAAGGGGATTCTGACACCATTCTGCTCTGTCCCTCCTTCCTTAGTGCCTCCCAAGTGAGTAGGGCTCCACAGGCCAACAAAAGCACTTTGAGAAAGTCTGCAGCAGACCTTAGATCAGCCTGTGTCTTCACATGGTGCAAGGAGAAGGGCAGATTTCTGGGGCTGTGTTTCTGTGGGAATTAATCCATTGAAGGCAGAGCCCTCATAATTTAATCACTACCCAAAGGCTTCCTCTCCTAACACAGTCATACTGCTAAATAAGTTTCAAAATATGAGTTTTAGGGTAGGAGGAGACCCAAAAAAACCTTTCAGAAGAGTCAATAGCAAGATAGCCAATCCTAACAAGGAAATCATTGGCAGAGAAAAGGCCAAAGCCACCCCAGCACGTCCACGGGTGTCCTATCCTAGGTCCCTGGAGTAGCAGGAGTCAAAATATTGGAATGAATGCAGCTCTTCCACATTAGTGTAGAGGCGAGTGTTGTAGGAATCTCAGGAGTTCACTTGGCCTTGCTCAGCACCACATCTAGGGAAGCTATTCTAATTGAGAATGGATGGAGAAGAGAATGCTATTAGAAAATGGGAAGGAAAAATCTGATCACTAGTTATAATTTCTCAGTTCACGATGGGCCCCTGATTGCAACCAACATAATCTTTGTAGTGACTTAAACAGGGAGCCTGATCCTTATGGAAATCCCTGAAGGGCTCATGTGCGTCGGCCCTTTTGCGTTTCCTAAGCCCATGTCATTCCACCTTCTCTCCTCTCAGTGTCTTGAATGCAGTGGTCCTCACCCCACCAAAGGCCTTCATTTGTGGTTGTCTCTGCCTAGATCACTCGTTCACACAGACTGTAGGAGGTTGGTCCTTTTCCATCTTTTAGGTACCTGATTAACTGCCACCCTGTAAATGAAGCCTTGACCAGCTACCTTACATGTGATAACCCCCAATTTCCCTCCGGCTGCTCTTCATCATCTTACCACCCTCATTTCCCTCGACTGAGCGCTATCTGCAGTTATCTTCTTCATTTATTTCTTTGTTTATTCTCTCTCTCCCCTCAGCACATAAGCTGAGAATTAGATCTTTATCTCCTTGTTCGTTGTTATGCCCAAAACACTGAATGCTGTCTAGTGTACTGTAGAGAGTTAATGCAAACTATTATGTAAGTGAATTTGTCTGCCTTTTGCATCAGGTTATCGATTCCGTAAGAACTACATTGAGGTTTATCTTACTCATTACTGAATCATGGGCTTAATGAATATGTGCTGAACAAAACTGAAATAAAAACCCTGAGTGGGGAAGACGCTTTGACCAGATATTAAGTAAGATAGCTACATCCTCCACCTGTGGATTTGTGAGCTACACTTAGCTTGGGCATACAAAGTACACACCAGTGAAACGCAAGTGCCCCAAGGTCTCCCCAGCCTGGAGGTACACTCAGGGTCCTGGGAAGACTACCCGGATTTCAGGGCCTGTTTTCTCTACCTGCACATTGCTGGTCCTTAGCCCTTCAAATGTTCCTACCAGCATTTGTGAGAACCCCAAGGAGTTTCTCACTGTGACCAGGACCACATGTAGCCTAATGGACCCGCCACCTTGTTAACATCGTATTTTCCTTCCCATTCCTTCATACATCTCTGTCTCTCTCTCTCTCTCTGCAAACCCTACCACTCCAGTGGCCACAAAGACTTTTAGCACACCGCATGAATGTCCCCAAAGTTCACAATAATAAAGCTTTGTGATTTGTTACAAATTGGGAGTTACCTCTATTAACTTGAAATAAATTTGGCTTAAATTTATCTCTATACCTACGTGGTAAAGTTTGGTTTAAAGGAGCCTCTATACCTAGTAAACTGAAACCTAGCTTGATGTGCAAACCAACCAGCTGAATCTCTGCCAGTTGAGTTCAAGCCAACCACAGCTGCCAGCTGAACACACAGAGTCCCTATGAGGGAAATGCCACCTGTAGCCAATCAGGTTCTTTCTGTACATCATGTCCTTTTCTCTGGCTGTGCATATAACCTACAGAGAGGGTAGGGTGGGTACTCTGAACCATCTTTGTTCTGGAATGTTGTCCTGTCCTAGAAAGTTCTCCTTGCTCAAAGTTATATCAAACTGATCTCCGTTTTCTTTTAAGGCACCCCTCTCCACCTTGTGATTTTCAGATTAAGGAGTTTGACATTGTGGTGTACAGTGAAGGCTTTACTTGCAGAGTTTACTTTGCCTAGAACCCTGTTAGGGTTTGTGTCTGGACATCCCTGCAAAGCCTCATGCAGTCATGGAGTCATGGGGTGGCTTCTAGAGTTTATTATTGATTCATGGTCCAATGCTGGGATTATGGGTGTGAGTGCCAGCTCCTCCCTGGGGTGGGGAGTTTGCATACAATGTAAGGGGGGAAAAGAGGCTGCTTACTGCTACTCTCCTCTTTTTTGCTCTTGCTGTCTTGTGCCACCTTGAAGTGTTGCTGCTGTGCCCTGCCACCCTGCCTTGGAGCCAGCTGATTATAGACTGAAGCTGCCACAAACTGCAAATAAACCTTCCCCTCCTTAATTCTGAGTGTCTGGTATTTTGCCTCAGCATTGTGAGAGAATAGTAACCAAGACAAACCCAAACCTGAATCTACAGGCCAGGGCTGGAAACTGATTTAAGTAACAGGCATTAAGGCTCTCCTCTGTCTGCTCCCTGGTGACAAAGGGCATGTTCCTGGAGGCTCCTTGTGCCTCCCTCCTCCATCTTTAGGATGAGTCCTCAACCCAGAGACACTCTAGCTTCCTTGACTTAGACAGCACAGTTCACCCCAAATGGCTAGTAGTCCAAGCAGGAGATAAAGCTCAAACTCTTTCCCACAGGTTCATCAAGCCCTACAAAAGAAGGCTGATCTCACAAATTCCCTAGACAGGCTCAAACAAGCCAGAGTCCAACAGAGCTTCAGCCCAGATTCCAGCTGAAACTGTGCTATCCTGATGCACAGGAAAATCTTTAAATGAACTCAGCAGTGACAAACCTTTAAATCACATAAAGTCACCCCTACACCCTTGGCCATAATGACAACCACAACAGCAACAGAGACTGTGAGGTGGCAGTTAGAAACACTTCAGAGACACCAAAGGAAATACAGAAGCCACCCACCCCACAGAATACTCTCTCAAGGGCAGGAGTGAATTTGGACTTCCATAGCTCTGGTGAAATTCTTCCAGGATACTCCTTAAACTGAGATCTCAGGTTGCTTGTCCATATATCAGGGTATAGACTGGAAGCATATTTATATCATTAAAATAGTCACTATATTTAGATGATAGAGTTGTGCTTTTTCTAATAAAAATTCATTTACATATTTTAGTCATTGTTCTTTTTTTTCACAATTAAAAGAAAATAAGTGAAGATTGTTGTTCTTGTGAGCCCAACTATTCTAAGAGCATCAATACAGCAATAACCCTTGTCCAAGTCAGCAATTAATAACTAATTCTCTCTAATCCCACACTCAGTTTGTGAATTTGTACATCTAAAACTATGATAGAAATAGCAGACTCTGCTGGATGGCATACCATATGGCTGTATTTCCAGTTACTCAGGAGGTGGAGGCGTGATGATCTCTTGGGCTGAGGGGTGCAGAACCAGCCTGGGCAACATAACACAGCCCCATCTCAAAACAACAGCACAAAGAAATAGCAGACTTCAGTTCAGAAATTTCTAAAGGGTAAAGGCGATCATGTTGGTTTATAACATATAAATCACTTGAAGTCCAACTCCATGCCTCATTCTTGTAGGCTGGTAGGAAATCCACTAACATTTGGGGTTACCGCTTTGTACCTGTGTTTCACTGAGACTTTGGAGGCCCCCAGCGGTTACAAGATTCCGCTGAAGGGCCGGAACATTCCCAGAGTTCTGCTGTTGCTGCGCACATTCAGGGTACTAGAATCACAAGCAGGGTGGTAATTACCTGTGCTGAAGGTGTGGCCTTGCAAGGCCCCCCCAGAAAGAAAATTAATCTTTCAATTGTATCTCTGTAAGGTGCTGCATTCACTCCTATGTAAAGGTCCCAATATTTTCTTCAGTTAGCTATAAAAATATAATTTTATTCTGATATGTTGACGCCTGGAGTTTCCTCCTTATGCAATGAAAGGAGTGCCTTCCGGTGATTCAAGAATGATGTCTTAATTCTTTATCTTGTTTTTATTTTTTTATTTCAAAGCTGTGTGAGGATTTGTTTCACTGAGTGTAGAGATGCAACAGGGCCTTCCTCCAGGGCGGAGGGTAGATGTCACCCACACAGCCTCTTACACAACACAGGGTGATGAGGGTTCCGCTTGCTCCACTGAGACCCAGTACAGTGACTGAGCACCTATCAGACGCTCACTCCCCGCTTATCTGATGGGGCAAGGGTGTGCAGGGAGTGTCTAGCGACAGCTCAACTTGTCCTGTCAGAACCCGCAGATGCCTCTGGGGTGAGTCCCTTTCCTCCCCTTCCCCACCAGCACCACAGATGAGTGCAGAACGGAGATACGTAGAAGAAACAGACATCGGTAAAGTGGTGATGTTTATTCTGATGGCATAATTTATAGAAAATGAGCCGTATCATTTTTTTTAATCAAAGAAGCAATGAAAAATAGGAATTAAAAAAGAAACAGTATCCTTATACTAGGGAGTGAAATCAGTGAGGTTTTCTTTAAGTAAGTTTCTCTAGAATAGGACTTTAATAGTTTTGATATTTGATTTTGGCGATTTCGAGTTCTAAATTGTAGTCATTGAGAAAGAACGTATCTTACTATGAGATCACATCAAGTAAACCCCTGTTAATATAAAACAGTGAAAGCCATCATCAGTTCAAACTCTGTGAAAGATGTACCACGGAGTAAACGAAAAGTAGCAATGTTTTGTACTTTACACGGCCCAGGGTGCTTTCACTTAAATGGTCTCATTCAGCTTATGAGGTACGTCTGTCTCCTAACAGCTAGGTAGCACAATTTGTTTGATATATTTTATGGCATTTACAGCAGTCCATTTTCATGTACTGTTAAAATAATACATGCATCAGTCCAGTAAACAACTCAGGCTACAATTTTCCTCTGGCTTCTCCAGATTTAGTTGGCAGATGTACCTTTTGAAGAGCCTCATCTCTACTTACTCCACCCTTTGACCTAGTTTCTACCAAAAGTTGGCATGACAGCTATTTGATTACACATACTTCAGAAGCCTTTCTCTTGCTTTAAACCTGGATCAGCAATCTTTAATCAGACTATTTAACTCACCCTAAAAAAAGCAGAAGTAAGGAGACACACACAGAAGGACACTGCCAGGTCCATCCTCTTCCCCACCTATGTTTTACATTTATCTCTTTCCCACCCAGTGCCAGGAGCAAATATGCAAATGGCATAGGTTAGAGACTATTTGGTTCATGCAGACCTTGAGAGACCACACATGATGTCAGTTCTGAAGGATTCCCAGAGTTACAGAATCTTCAAATGTGTTGCGACTGCATGAAGGATACCCTGTTGCACTTTGATCATTCTGGTTGCTCCTGATCGCCTTATAAGAAAAGGCTAACCACTCACATGTGTGAATGGCAGAGCAAGAGGATGAATAGAGGCAGATTTACTATGTGTCCCAATATTTAAATGTCAGGTTAGCAGCTGCACAGTGAAATATGTTCTTTCGAATTACCGCAACAACACTGCACCAGCCAGTACGAAGAAAAGTGAAGTGCATGTTGCCAGGCGTGGTGGCGCACACCTGTAATTCCAACACTTGGAAGGCTGAGGCAGGAGGATCGTTCTGAGTTTGAGGCCAGCCTGAGTTACAAAGTGATCTCAAGTCCAGCCTGAACTGCATAGCAAGACTGTCTTAAAAAGGACAAAAAAAAAAAGGTGAAATGCATGTTTAAAGCTGAGGTTTTATGTTACTGTTAAAAAAAAATAAGACATTTAAGTATTATTGTACAGTTGAGGAATGTTTGTTAGTGAAACCAGTTATGTTTTGCATGAATAATAACATGAAATTATGTTATTTATAGATTAATTTAATCCATAAATGTGTTCTTGTTTTCATTAGAAAAAGATCACTTACGTTGCTCTAATTAAGATTTTCACATAATTTATGCTGTATTAATAGTAATGAGCTAAAGGTTCAAGAACTACTTATAGGGCAGGGATGTAGTTCAGTGGCTCAGTGCCTGCCTGGCAAGCATGAGGTTGGGAGTTCAATTTGTAATACCAAAAAAAAAAAAAAAAACCCTAATTGTAATTTTATACACACTACAAAATTTGAATGTCTTTGCCAAAAATTAAAGTCAAATTAAAATCAAAATTACTTAACATGTATTTCCCCAAAAAGTAATTTTTCTTTTAAAATGTTCAAGATGACCTATTAAAAATAAGTCAAGATGCGTACAAAATTATAATCAAAATTATCTAAATAAGTTTAAAATGTAGATTTTTTAAAAAAAATTTAGTTAAGTCCTTTTCTTCTCATCTGGTTTTTTGAGACAGGGTCTTGTTCTATATTCCAGGCTGGCTTTGAATTCACTGTGTAGCCCAGGCTGGGCTCAAACGCCTGCCTCATCTCCTGAGTGCTGATATTACAGGTATGTGCCACGAAGACCAGCTCTAGATATTTTCATAAAAATAGGACTATTTGCAATTCTAGCACTGAATATCCACTAGCTGTCAATATAAAAACAGTATTTTAGTTTATGTTTTGTTTACATTAGTATTGACTGATAAAAATGTAGTGTAGATCACATAGTTTTTAGCTTATTACATTAAAAGTTTATTCACATTAGAAAAATTACAAAGTAACATTTCAAAAAAAGTTAAAATTAATTTTAATGTATTTTACTTATTTCAATATGATTAGTATATTTCAGCAACCTGAGCGTGGTAGTGCACGCCTGAAATCCCAGCACTCAGGAGGCTGAGGCAGGAGGATAATTGTGAGTTCAAAACCAGCCTAGGCTACAAAGTGAGCTCAAGGTCAGCCTGAACTGCATAGTGAGACCCTGTCTCAAAAAGACAAAAAAAATTCAACATACTATGAACATAAAAATAATAAAGACTTTTACTTTCTTTTCTACACTGTTTTTGATTTTTTTTTTTTTTTTGGTCTAAAACAGATGGTCTCACTAGGCATTTCAGGCTGACCTAGAACTCACTTTGTACACTAGGCTGGACTTTAGCTCTTGGTGTTCCTCCTGCCTCAGCCTCCCAAGTGCTGCAATTATAGGTGTACACCACTGTGTTTGGCTTACTTTGAAATTAAAAAAGACACAAAAGTGTATTTTAAATTTAAAGCACTTCTCAGTTGCCCTAGTTATATTTCAGGTATCTTTTCTCCCTGGAAAGAAATACTTATCATTAGACATTATATATGGCTATTTAATGCAATTATTAATGAAGAGCAGTCACAATACGTTTTGAAAATATTTTCAATTTTCAGCAGAAAACTTATTCATTTAAGTAAATTTACTGTTAGTGAACTATGTCAGTGGTCAAAATGCCATATCTTGAACATATTTTAATTTACTCCTTTGACGCACACAGCGACATGAAGCAGACAGGGAGTGCCTTATCACCGCTGATGAGATGAGGAGATTGAAGCTAGTGGCTTCCCTATACCTACACACACTAGGGCCACAAGTAAAAACAGAGCTGAGGATGGCCAGGCATGGTAGTGCGTACATGTAGTGCCAACACCTGGGAGGCTGAGGCAGGAGGGCTGCTGTGACTTGGGGCCAGCCCGGGTTACAAGTGAGCTCAAGGCCAGCCTGAATTGCACAGAGAGACCTTGTTTCAAAAAGATAAATAATTGAATAAATAGATAATAAAAAATTCAGCTGAGGTCTTTCCTGATTCCATTATTATACAGTACCCTCCTAGTTGTTCTTCATTAAATCTATGATTTATTGCAGCTTATTTATGCATAAAATAAGCTGCCCACTAGCTAGGACCTAATAAAATATGCTGTTATGGTTGAAACACTGTGTCAATTTGGAGAGTCTGGTGGTTTGGCTGAGTGATTCAGCAGGAAGCCAGGGTGCTTACTTTGTACACATCCTGAGCCTGTGGAAGAGGAAGGCATGGAGATTGTGTGAGAGCTACATACCCCCTGGGTGGGAGTAGCCTGTTTACCACGTAAGGGAAGAGAAGAGGCTGCTTGCAGCCATTTCTCCCTTTTGCTGGTTGCTTTTGCTGTGCTCTGCTGCCCTGAACAGTTTGTCCTCTGCCATGTGCCACTCTGCCTTTGAACCAGCCAAGTATGGACTGAGACCTCCACGAACTGTAAGCTAAATAAACCTTTCCTTCCTTCATTTTGGGTCTTGGGTATTTTGTCTCAGCAACCAGAGAAAAGTAGCCAAGACATATGCTCAAATTATGTTGCTTACCTTTGGAATCACCTTTATTTATGGTAGATCAGCAAGGAATAAATGAATGTGTATCACAAGAAATTTACTAAGAGATCAATTATTATACAGTTGTGTGGGTTTTATGTGCAACATTTATTCAGAAGTCATCCTTAAGTTGGAAATCTTCTCAATTAGTTATAACTAAACTCTTACTAGTA
This sequence comes from Dinomys branickii, assembly GCA_004027595.1. Lineage (NCBI taxonomy): Eukaryota > Metazoa > Chordata > Mammalia > Rodentia > Dinomyidae > Dinomys > Dinomys branickii. The sequence continues at coordinate 34,936 of PVLD010006433.1, read as the reverse complement.
ATACAAGAAATGTTTCTGAAGCTAATTTGTCTTTGGTAATGAAAATTTGTGAGTGTATTGATCAATTACACTAGCTCTACTGGACAGACTTCATTACTCAGAGACTGGATTCAGGTTCTCAGTAAAATGGTCTTGGTAAATAAGGGCAAAATAATTCTTTCATGGTCTACCTTGACTTCAGAATTAGAGAAATTTTCATGATCATTTAGGTATCATTTCACTGCCACACCACTGTACTTTAATTCTATGAATGTTCTGGCTAGGATCATAGTCTCCAATTTACAAATAAATTTTTTCTCCAGAGAATACCTACTGGCCCCAGATACAAAATCGACTGAAGTCAATGAGTTTAAAAGAAAAATAAAAGTTGTGCAAGGTAGCAATGAGATAGTGTGATGGAAATTTAAAAAATTTAAAACTTAACTAGTAGTCTGACTCCACATTAGAACAAAATAAGATCATGAAGCCCACCACCTAGTTTGTCTGTTAGACTCACCCAGCCTTGACTGACTGCACCCACCTACAAACCAGAGACACCCTGACCCAGCTCAGTTTGACTGGACCCAGCTGAATAGCCTGTACTTTGTAGCCCACAAACATACCTTGTTTGCTAACTTGTTTCACGGACTTTGTGCTCAGCAATGAAGAATAACTGATGCTACCCAATAAAAATTCACCACACTTTTAAGCTTTTGTATCTCCTGCTTAGAAAACCTATGTAAACTAAGCCCATAACCGGCTCTGGGCTGATGCTGGGAGCAATCCTCCATCAGCCTGCTGGCATAATGAAGTTGGTTCAACTCCTTGGTGCAGAGCATTTTCCATTTGGTTTGGTACTGGGTTCTGTAACAGTAATTAAATCATTCTTGCTTAATTCACAAAAAATGATGGAGTAGTAGGAAATAGAGCAGTGGTAATGGTGTTGGGGTAGTAAGGGAGAGTTATGTGTGAAGGTAAAACAAAGCCTGGACCTTTAGACAGTACATACACTGAGGAGTTAACAGTGAGCAACATCACAGCTAGATGTGTACAACACATTACCTGACATTCAGCCTATTTTCTTCCTTTTTATTTTCTTGACCATAGTAAATAGAAACATATAACATAAAGCAAGGCTTCTTATTGAAATTTTGCTTATGAAACTTTTTGAGTAAATTCAAAGCACACTGAACATAATCACTAATTTCCACAATGGCTAAAATAGTCTATTTTTTCCAAGTAGTTAGTAAGACAGGATTCAAAATGATTAAGGACATAATCTTTCAGTTCACAACTAAATTCATTTCCTAATTTCACAGTGGAAAAATAAAAAAAAAATCCAGTAATGCAATTAGATGGCCTAGAAAAACTCAAGTGTAACAGATTTATCAGTTCCATCTGCTTTATTCCCTGGCCAAAACTTTATTTGGCTATCTTGAAAGATCATGAAATTCTCAATTAAAATATTATGCCTTACAGAGAGGCAAAAGGTTAATATATATAATACAACATAGGCATATGGATTCAAATTTAGTATGATAGGCTCTTTACCTGCATCTTCCTCAGGAATCCAAATCCTTGCCTTTTTTAAAAAAACACAGTTGTCTGCAGATTTGTTTCCTTTTTTTCTGATAGGGTTTCACTATGTAGTTCAGGCTGGCTTTGAACTATGTAGCCCAGGCTGGCCTTGAACTCATGGCAATCCTCCTGCCTCAGCCTCCTGAGTGCTGGAATTACAGACATGTGCCACCATACCTTGCTCCGAATTGCTCTTCCTTTCATCTGCTTCAGTTGATTATATTTCTATTTACCCATCATCCAAGTTAAAACCTACAGGTATTACTTATTCTTTCATTCTTTGTTCAGTTCTGACAATGTCTCAGGCAGTATGTTGGGCACAGCTGACATAGAGGGGTTAAAAAAAACTAGAAACTTTCACTGTAGTGGAGAGAAAGATGGTAAGCAATAATCAATCAAATGAGGTGCATTTAACTAACAATAAGTACTGTGGAAGGAATATGAGATGTGATAAAAATACATCTTTAAATTAAAAAATGTATTCCCATGAGAGACACATTGCTATTAGTCCCCTCAGGAAACCCTCCTCCTTTGAACATAGATATCATACTGTTCTTGCCACTTTCGGAAGCTGTTCTGGAGCCCTCTTTCTTGTCTTTAGTTGTGCTGTTGTGGCTGTCTTGATGTTCTGAATCCGTTCAAAATGCTTAGCTTTCATGGTCATTTTGACTTTAAGGAAGAGCCAGAAGTTGCACAGTGCAAATCTGGTGACGATTAAGGTAGATGAGGACACACTCTAATGTTTTACTACCTTTCTTTTTTGTTGGATGGCACTCGGCAAGCAACATTCTCTCGATTTTTTAAATCACATTTTGTAATGACACAGGGAGACTGCAGAATAATGGTATAAGTGTGTGTGAAGTAAGGGTGATTCATGACAATGTATCATTTACTGCAATAAATTTAAAAAATTTGAACATTAACCATATATTTTGATCATACTTATAAATCATGAGGTGATAGTTAGCATTGACTTTTAATAGGTTTTTCTGAGGAGATACAGGGGCTGAGACCAGAAGAGTGTGAAGTAGAATACTCCAGGCTGAGGGAGTGATGAATGGAAGGCTCAGCAGAGGGGGAAAAAGCTCAGTCTATCGGAAGAATATCCAGGGAAGAGAGTGCGAATAGGCAAGAGCCAATATATGCACAGTCTAGCTGATGATGGTAAAGATTTTATTCTTAAAGTGTTAGAAAGCCATTTGCAGCAGTCAGTTATGGATTCACGCAGTCAGCTTCTCCTGGTGGCGAGAGCAAGATTGGGAGCGGAGAGCCTCGCTCTCAGAGTCCAGGCAGGAGAGGATGGTGGCTTGCTTCAGGGCAGTGGAAGTGCAGAGACATGACGTGCAGTAAAAGTGTCATTGGTAGTACTGAGTAATGATTGGATGTGGGAGATGGTGTGGTGCACTGGAACAGCCTTTCACTAGGTCATATGTGCTCTAAGCATCTCCTTTCAACTCTGCAATCAGTGGTAAAATGTCACTGGGCTTACTCAGTCATGGAAAGTAAGTGTATTTTACATCACAGACACTTGCAAATGCTGGAGATAAAATCACTGGTCCTTCTCATCCACAGTTAAATATTTATCAGCATTCCTGTGTCAGTGAGATAAAGGAGACTACTACATTGTGACATTTTGGACAGAGATGTCTGAGATGCCTGTTAAATCCTTCTGTTCTCTTGGGATCTCCAGTTCTTTAAGTTGTCTCCTAAGTACTTACAAATCTGTCTCTTCTTCTCAACATTTGCTGTCACTACTCACAACCTTATCACCCCTTTCTTGTGCTGTCACAAACGTGTCCTGCTTTCTCTGCGAAGAGCAATGAGCAAGTGGCAAATCAAGAACATTATCTAAAACAACTAGTCTACTTACTCCTATGTTTACCAACCTTTATGCTGGTTGTCTAGAGAATATACTGCGTGGTATGCTATTCTGTCCTCAACTGGTGTGCACACATCATGTCTTTGGTGAGACATTCACATTTCCTCCCTTTGCACACTGACCAGATTCCGAAGACTAGCATCTGAGCTCTTGGCCACTTGCTGCATTTATTTCACTGTGTTGAGATAATGATATGTATCGTCACATCTACCTCTCCTTCTACTAGTGGTGGTGAACCTACAGCAGGTGTAAAAAGCAAGGCTGTTTATCCATGAAAGCTTTAAGGTTTGCCATAGCTGCTTCTGGACCATGAGAATCTTCAAGGCAAAGACAACACCTGACATACACAGCACACTAACTATACACAGAATCTTAATGAACACTTGTTGAAGGAACCAATGAGTCAGTACTTATTTGTGACATACACATTGGCAAAGACCTGTCCTAGTAAGCCACGGACAGCCTCAAAATTAGTAGAAGATATTTTTGTTTCATGCCACAATACCTGTCTTCATCTTGTCATCAGTGTTACTGAAGGTGGTATCATCAGTCTCTTCATGATTGTTATATTAATTGGGTGCTGGAGGCTGAGACAGACAAACTCATTTTCCAACATTACATAGTAAAGAGCTATTCATTATTACTACAATTTAGTATACTCACCTTTTGACTTATCTGTCAATTATTTGAGAGTTGTGCCTGATTCAGAGCTAGTTTAGAATAACAACGAAAACAGTAACAACTGACATTTATTGAGTATGTTTACTACTTTATATGGTTGACCTTTATTGCCATATATTAACAATATAGGTACTGTCATCAAACTTACTTAAAAACAATAATTATTCTTAGAATAAAATCCTAGAATTAAAATTACTAGAAAACATTATATTTTTAAACTATTTTTATCTATTTATCTATGATTCATTATTTAAAACAGTCAACTTTTGGAACAGTTTAAGACTTACACAGAGTTTGCAAAGATGACCCAAAGCTCCTGTACGCTCTGCACTGAGTTCTCCCGACGAGCACCGTCTGGCATCAGTGTGGTACATTTGTCATGACTCTTGAACCCAGATTGGGCTCATACTTCACTCAGTTTTCCTTTGCTTTTATCTAATGTTCCCTTTTGTTTTACAGGGCCCCACCTTTCAGGGTCCATGCCTTTTTAGGCTCCTCTTGTTAATGACAGTTTCTCAGACTTTCCTTATTTTTTATTCCCTTGATAGTTTTTATTTATTGATTGACTTAATTTTTCAGTATTGAGGAGTGAACCCAGGGTCTTCATGCTGAGCTACATTTCAAGAATACCCCATCTCAACTTTTAGGTTTGTATTTTGAGGCAGGGTCTCACTAAATTGTTGAGTTGCTCAAGCTGGACTTGAACTTGTAGTGCTTCTTCCTCAGCCTCCCAGAGCTGTGCACCATGCCCAGCTTCCTGGACAGTTCTCAGGAAACCACTTAGATTTTCTGTAGATGTCTGTCAGTCAGAACTTACCTGGTATTTTGCACACCATTAGACTTGGTGGGACGAAAAGTGCAGATGCCTTTCTGTGATGTTGTTTTCATCACAATAAAGCAAAGCTTCTCACTATCACCATTTTTACATCACCATTGATGTTAATCTTAATTGGCTAGTTGAGGAAGTGTCAGTAAGATTTATCCATAATAGTTACTCTTTTTCTGTCAGTTTGGCACTATGTATTTTTGCCACACCTATTCCGCTGGCCTCCTCTTTTTATTTTTTTTTTTCAAACAAATACCCTTTATTAAAAGAAAAAAATATATAGTTAAGCACCAAAACTCTGCTATTACATCGCATGTACAATAAGAAAAAGGGGATTGTAATCCTTGGTGTGCTTAACTTTGAAGCCATAAGTGTAGAAAACATGAAATACAATCAATACAGTAATAACAATGCAGAAAATTTACGCTAATGAGCAAAAGGCAACAGTCAAAGTAACTATTATAGATTTCATAGTATTGCTACAAACGCTTCTTGTGTTTTCTTTGTACTTTTACTGCTTTAGAATGTTAATTGAGCACATTTCTTGTGAATCTGCAGGAAGGGAATTTACAAACCACTGTGCACTGCCCATTTAATGCCATGGTGACAAAGCCACCCATAAAGCTATGCATGATGTACTAGTGTTTCTGTTCCCACCTTTGTAAGATCGCACAAAGCTAATGCATGGTGAGTCCATCTGCCAGCGTTAATTTTCATTTACCCAGAAGGGATAGAAACGTGTGGGTTTCATTAGCTCTGAGGGACTTTATTCATGCAAAATGATCTGCAGCCTTTCACTTTTCCTCTCTACCCTTAACTTACACTTCAAGAGTAAGGAACCTGGCTTCTCCCATTGGCCATCCATTTACTCAGTTGCTTGATTCTAGCGTACACATACAGCAGGGTCAGGTTATTACTTATCCCACTGTGGGAAACAATCATACCAAGTAGAGTGCATGGCCTTCACGCAGTTCATTTTGTCTGAGTCCTACAGACCACTCACTTTCAAATGCATGTATGTTAGCAAATTTTACCTTGACCCCCTCCAGTGAGGGTCTTACATTTTGAAACAATTAGATTCTTCTGGGACAATCTGCATACATCTGTGAATTACCCAGTCTCCTAAGTGAGTTTTTAAAAGTCTGCATCTGTGAAGGCTTCCTCTTTGTGTGGGTGTCTACGGGTTGTGAGAAAGACTCAGTGTCATTCATTTACAATCACAATACCACACAGATTAGTTTCCTCTACTTCACTTATTCAACCTCCTGCCCTCTCCCTCAGATCCTTTTACTATTCTTACTGTTTTGTCTATCCAGAAATACAGTATGTAATTGGACAAGTATAATATGTCCAATAATTAGCACCATGTAGCCTTTTTAGACTGACTCTTTTCACTTAGCAATATGCATTTATGCATTTGTGCCACCCGTGTCTTGTTGTGGCTTGTCAGTTCATTGAACGGCTGAGTAATCTTCTGTTGTATAGTGTGGCATATGTTTATCAGTCCACTTCTTGCAGGACATCAGGATTGCTTCCAGTTTGGGTGATAGTGAATAAAGCCGATATAAACATCCAAGTGCAGGTTTTCTTTTAAACAAGAGAACAAATCTTTCTCTTTGCTTTTCTCTGCCTCTCTCTCCCTCCCTCCTTTCTCTCTTCCCTCTTTCCCTCCCTCTCTTCCTCTGGGCTATAATAGAATACTCAAGGTTGGATAGTATGCAAAGAACAGAGATTTATTGCTGTCTGTTTTGAAGCCTGGGATGTCCAAGATGGTGGGGCTATATCTGGTGAGGCATTTCCCGCCATCTTCCTATGGTGGAAAGTGGGTGCATAACAGACCGTGCACATGTGATAGGACAAACTCACGGCTTCAAGTGCTTTTGTAATTAGCACCAATCCCTTCATGAGGGTGGAGCCCTCATTACCTAAACACCTCCTGTTAAGCCCCACTTCCCAGCTCGCTGTACTGGGGATTTAACTTTCAACAAATGAAGTATGAAGCCATAGCAGCAGGCCCTGGTTCTAGACAGTCTTTATTATTTGTAAATTCCTTGTGACTTCTGTGTTGGATTGTAAGTCTTTGGGCCAGAGTTCCAGAGTGGGTAAATTCAATGGCTCTGCTTCTTGGTGTATGTCCGGACAGCTCATAAATATAAATAAGAATATTATGTGTCCAGGTAGTGTGGGAAAAGTGATACAGGTAGAACTGCTATGCCTGTCAACATTTACCGGCTCTTGTCTGATTTTCCTACATGTGACTGATGACCCCTAGTGAACAAGGAATTAAACTTGGCTGCCACTGTAAAAGAGGAGAGGTCAAGGAAATATCTGACAGTGTCTTAACAACTTTGCATCGCATTAAACAAGAAAAGATGAAGTTTTGTGTGTGGACGGCAGTGAGCACAGGAATGTGTTCTCTCGATAAAAAGACATTCAGTATTCCACAATACAGAAGTACTTAGCAGTTAATTTTGCAAGTGAAGTGCAAATTAATGTCATTTTTTTAGATCAAACTAAATGAGCTAATCTTCATTTACTTTCAATATAGAGAGACTGGGCTAGATTTTTTTAAATAGCTAATAGAATAAGTCTGATACACATAACTCGGGCTTAGATTTGGGAAAATATTATTTCAAACCAGAAAATGTTATTTTGGAACGAACAAATTTAGTCCAAACTTTAATTTGGTCTAGTAAATTCACTTTGAATACAGTATTTAAAGATCGTGGCTGTTTGAGTGATACAATAAATCAATTACTTTTAATTACTCTCCTCCTTGAAACTCTTAATACATAACCCTTGCCATGCTCTGAAAGAAGTGAGGTATCACTGTCATCATAAATATTTAATGTCTCTATAGGACTGTGTAAGCGCCTGATCAAGAAACTATAGTTCTTACTCCCTAGTATGTTGCCAATATTAAACATAAACACTATAGAACCAAGTCAACTGCAAAGGCAAATGCACACGATAGGAGGTAGTATTTACTTAACTTGAACAGTGGCAGAGGACAAAGGCAAACACTGGATGCGGTGGCCTCTAAGACGAAGCATCCTGGACCTACAGGTGGAGCAAAGGTTACAGGCAGGTAGGTGGCATATTGAAATAATAAGCAGATGAAAGGGCTGTTGGACTCTTCCCAAAGGTCTTGCTTTAGGTCACAAACTGTCAAATTATGAGTTGCACATAGGGTATTTTTGTTATTTTTCGGGGGTAGCCTCTCCTGTTGCCTCCTACTCTCTCATCCCAATCAAAAAAAAAAAATTTAATGAAAAGAAAATCACTCTTCCTCGCGGGACCAGCTCGTCCTTGTTCTCCCTGCGGAATCCTTTCAGATTCGCCCGAGCCCCGTTGGCCCAGGCGGGCTGCCGCGAAGCCCTGCGGCCGATCCCAGTGCACGCACCGGTCACCGCCGTGTGAGGAGCGCACGACCGCGCGCGCAGAGCTGGACAGCGGCCCTCCCGCTCCTCCGCAGGCGAAGGACGCGCGTCTCTGGCCTCTGCGCACACTAAGGCGAAGGCGCCGGGGCTGCGGCGCGCTGCCCGCAGTTGAGCACAGGCTGCTCCTGCCACCCGTCCGCCGCTCCTGCTCAGGTCGCTCCCGGGATGCCGGGGTCTGCGAAGGCCACAGGGGCGGAGGAGGATGGGCGATCCTGCGGGGGGCGGGCGAGCCCCAGAATGCGCCTGCGCGGCCCCGGCCCCGCCTCGCCCCGGCCCCCGCGAGGCACGTGACCCGCGGGGAGATCGGGGCCGGGCGACGCGCGGCGGCAGAGCGGTGCGCGCGAGCGCTCGGCCGGGACCTGCTCCTCCTGCGTTGCCGCTGCCCGCAGCTTCGGCGCCTCCGTCTGCCTGGCCCGCGGTCCTGCCGCCACCGCGCGTCTCCCGCGGGAGGAGGAGAGCACGCTGCCCGTTGCGGCCACCGCAGGTCCCCGGCGTCGCCGAGGTCAGCCCTCCCGGGTGCGCGCCCGCCGCCAGCGCCGCTCTCCGCCGCCGCGATGGGGCTACTGGACGCGGGGCCGGACGGTGTCCTGAGCGTGGTGTCCACGGCGCTCAACGACACGGTGGAGTTCTACCGCTGGACGTGGTCCATCGCAGGTGAGGATGCTGGGCGCCGCCCTCGGCCTCCGCCCCGCGCGGCCGCCTGGGCCCTGCGCTGGGGCTCCCGGGCGGACCCGGTGCCGCCCGCCAGCCCGCGGTCCTCGCCGGCCGTAGCCCTGGGCTGCCGGGGCTCCGGGCCGCGCACCCCACGCTGCCCCCGCGCAGATCGGCGGGCGCGAGGGGCCGGGGCTGCGGAGAGGCGCTGCAGTGGGAGGGGTCCCCGCGGGCTGCGCGTCCACCGCTGACAGGGCTTTGACAGGACCCAGCCGCCGCTTTCTCCCGTGCAGCCCACCCAGCCCCGGGCGACGCGAGCTGCGAAGTAGAAAGGCTTTATCTGGTGCCCGAGAGACGGTCTTCCCGGGGCGCTCCAGCCCCAGACCTGCCGGGGGCGATTGTCATGGCTTTGCGCACTGCGGTGCAGCCGCGGGAGGGGGAGCCGAGGACACGCGAGGAAATTGGAAGTCTTTCGTGTAGGGTCTCCATAGCAGCACCTAGAGGTTGTCCGGGAAACCTACATAGATGGGGAAACTTCTCACTTCTAAAGCTTACTGCGCAGGAGTGTCATCTGCTTGATTTATGTAGATTTTGTGATGTTATACATTTTTGAAGCAATAGTGATGTTATACATTTTTGCATTTTATCATTTCTTTGACTTTGTTGCGAACGTTTCAAAAAGCTTTTTGAAAGCAGAAATATACAGTGTAGAGGATTTTAGCATTGATCCTGTGTGAACTTTTCTAGATCTTTTTCAGGACAACTCTATGTGCCAGCAGTAGAAGAAGCTAACATTTAAGGTTATGGATTCTGCTCTCGTTCCTCAGAAATGAAAATACGTTTTTGTGTTTGTTGGTGTTAGAGTAAGAGAGTGATTATTGCATGAACACAGTATAACACACAGGACACAGGCTGTAGACAAAAACACGTGCTGGAGTTATTTTTGTGTGAAGTAAAATGGTTTTTTGACGTTAATGCCACACTGACTTTTTCAGGAAAGTGTCACTGTTCAGGAGGTCCCAAACTTGGCACTGCAAAATGTTATCTGAAGATGGGTGAATGCCGTTTTTAATGGGGTGTTCCCTCCTTCAGTCTTTCTTCAGTGTGCCATTGGACTGATGCTGTGCTGCACCTGCAGACACTGGGGAGGATGCGTTCTTTCATCTGTGTGATTTTGCTTCTTTGAGCATTGCGTCAGAGTCTCTCATTGCCCAATGTTGCAGAGCTGAGTATCAGACAAGTTCTTTGGCAGGTAATTGTGCTTTGCATACTTGGAGTTAGACACTTTGCCCTGTAGCCAGAGCTACACCTAGGAGTTCTGAGACTTGTGGTTCCCTTCATCTTCTGGAGCTTTCTTGCCTCCCGAGTCAAAGAGAAAAATTGAGATAGGATGCACTTTTATTTACTTTTAATACTCTTAGACTCGTTTATTTGGAGGGGGTAGGCTGTACGGGTGAGTACTGAGGATTGAACCCAGGGCCTTGCACAGGCTGAGCAAGTACTGTGTCACTGAGCTACATCCCCAGCTCTGAAGCACGCCTTTCTGTGGTGATTAATTCTTTTCTAATCACATTTGTGTGAAAAAGACCACAAATGGATTGGGGAAGTTCGGTGCAGTTGCTGCAAATGAAAGCTTCTGAGTAGGTTTTGAAGGACACAGCAGAGCATATTGTGGGCCTAGACTACAAAGCGAGCGTAGCCACTGGAGCGTGACCTCTTACCAGCAGGTCAGAGGGAAGGGACTCCTCCCTGTGCATGACTGTCCACCGAGGAAACCCGAGACTGCGTCCTGGCCGTCTGAAATCCTAGGCAGAGGTACTGTATTTCTTACCCAACCAAGAAGCTTAGTGCCTTCGGTCTGTTCTGTCTTGCTGTAGGGTTGGGCGGAACGTAGCTGCAGCCTATAGGGGTACCTTTGTTGCATAGTCTCCCTTTCTGGGTTTGCATGTTCCTTCTGTTCAACTTGACCACACTTTTCTGATCCAGGGACATTTTGGCATCATTTTATGAAAATCTGGATAAGGGAACTTCAGAGTAGAAAAATGGACTTTCTAGACGGGATTGAAGAAAAGTTGGTGAATCAGGTACTTGGAAAGAGAGAAAGAAAAGTGGGTGGGAGGGAAAGATGGTCTTGAGAAATAGACGTGAGTGATGAAAGGATGCAAATTATTCGGGAGGAGCAGGAAAGGCCTCCAGGACTTGAGTGCCTTCATTACCTGGACTGTACAAGGTGCTTCTTCCTTTTCCTTTTATTAGTTCACAAAATGTCTCTCCATTGATGTTTCCAGCAAAGTGCAGATAAAATACATATGCTTTGCTCTGTCATAACAGAAATAGTTTAAGATTTGTAGAGTACATTTGATGGTTCAAGAGCTTTTTGCCCTGGGGAAAACATTTGAAAAATGACATTTGGGCTCTTACATCTAGTGGCACTACTTAATAAAGCCCATCCAAAGAAATGTATGGAAACTGGACTTTTCAAAGGTACATGTCTGGCAAATACAGAATGTGGTCTTTGTAGTGTTAATGCTAAAAATGTTAGTTTAGGTAAATCATTAATGCTCATACATTAGAACTGAAATTTTGAAAGAGCTGTATTTTGACAAAAACAATAAAAATAATTTTCTACTTCTGTGTATTACATGTCTAGATGTGTGGAGTAAGGAAGTTAGTGTTGGTTTATATTAGAAGAAAATGTACATTGATGGGCCAAAGCAGCCTTGATTTGGTGGCATTGCAGTAGGTACTCTGATGTCACTTGTTTTCTTCTGTTCTTTGACTTTATGAGCACATTAAAATGATTGGGAAAGAGATAGTAGGCTCACAAGTGTTCCAATTTAGGATAGTTATATGTAATTTTTAAAATCTGGTAAATCTCAGTATTTCCCACGCTGTAAATATAAAATTATCTGTATTGTCCCATTGCCTTAATTTACTGTCCTTTTAGTAGTATTTCTCTATACCCCAACATTTAGCATAAAAACATCACAAAATTAACAGGATACCAACAAGGAAGCCCAGCATTCCCTGAGATACCTTTTTTTTTTGACTACATGATTATAAATAGGCATTTTTCATGAAGTCTGGGTGCATGTGTGTGTGTTGGTTGGGGGGTGGTTGGCATTCCCTCTCTGTTCAAAGACACAGCAACCCACATTGGCTAAGAATTTGTGTCTGTGTGGTAGTTGAAGTTAGAACATGAAAAGCTGGCCTCACTGGGTTCCTGAGCTCACTTTGCAGAGGGCAAAAGTGAAGAGAGATGCGTGGTGTGGAGAGAAGACTCCCGTAAGGGATGGTGGAATTTGGAGGGCAGGCTTACCTTACCTTTCCTTCTTTCCCCTTTCGTTTCCCCAGTCACAGATCTGGGCTATGAAGAGAGAAGAAAGACACTTGCTCACAGTTTATAAAGCCTGGGGAGGGGTCACTGCCGTTCCCCGCCTATGGTCTGCCGGAGTGAGGCCTTGCCAGTCTGAGGGAAGTTCCAGATCCCTTCTCCACCCTCCTTACCTCTGCGTCTCCGTGTGCCCCTCAGTCTGAAGCTGCAGAAAGCAGACACACTTCTTCTCTGGACTGGTTTGGCTGTCTAACCGTAGGGTCCTTGTTCCTGCCCTTCCCAGAGTGGAGGGGACTCTCAGGATGTTTGGGCAGGTACATGAGGGTGTTGGGGACAGCGGGGACACTCGCAGAAATCAGGGGAACTGGGAGTGTGCGGAGAGCCAGTGAGTCACTTGGGTGGTTGTGGGAGCGGACAGCTAAACCAGCTTTCATGACTCGGAGTAAAGCAGGTTCATCGAAGCCTTGCGAGGCCCCGAGGAGCACGTGATTTTAAACACTGTACCTCATGTTGCTATTGGTTTTATTATTTGTCACTTTCAGTGTATAGCTTTCTATTGCCTAAAATGGGTGTTGTTTGCTTGGGTTATTGTGAGAAACTGTTACCATTTCAGTTTCATTGAGAAAAGACATTTTAAGTTTTTGGGCAATTGATTAAAAATAATCGTTGATTAGCAGCTTCTAACATCAGATCTGCCTTGGTCATTGTTTCCAGCATGGTCTTATCTCTTAACACCCATGAAACCCCTGGGAGGATGGCACTGAGGTCTGTTCAGTTGGTTTGGGTGTTCTTCCTTCACCACAGTCAGATCTGAGGCTGCAGGAGGCGGGACTTTCACGGCCTTGGCACACTTCTGCTCCCAGCAGCTCCGCGCTGTTGCAACTGACAGCCAACACCGACTGCAGGTGCAGGCCCTGAAGAGAGCTGCAGCTGCGGACTCACACTTCCGTAGTTAGATTTTCTGGCTTGGGGAGGCAGTTTTAAGAATTATACGGATTTCAGACAATACTTTTGTGGTCTTTCTTATGAGCCACAAAGTGCTTCGTCACCCTTTCAAAATTAGATCTATTTTTCTCAAGTCATATGATGTCATCATTAACATAAGTATTATTTTCCATTTGTTGAGCCGCTTTCTTTGAATTAGATTATATATTAGCGCACAGAGAAGCATTGGATAACAGGTCTGTCTTTTCTCACTACAGACCTGTCTTCCTTCTCATTATTAGGATAGTTTGCCTGTACAAATCAAGGTACTATTGTTTTATCCTCCCTTAGAATAAAAATGTGCTATATTAGGGAATTTTTTTTTTAATTGTATGTGCTTGGACTTTTAAAAAGAGAGGGGATGAAACCTGCCACATTAGATAGCTGCTGGGCCTGTGGGTACCATACGTCACGTCCACTTGGTGTTTCTCTTTATTTATTTATTTATTTATTTATTTATTGCGGTACTGGGGATCGAACTCAGGACCCTGTGCTTGCTAGGCAGGCACTTATTCCACTGAGCTATATCCCCAGCCCCTACTTGGTGTTTCTCATGACACCATTCCCTTCGGTTTTAGCAACCCTTGCCATGTTCACCTCTCTGTAACCTCTTATACTTCACAGTCCAGTTCCTGATGCCCAGGTAGCCTGGAACAGCCACTCCCTCACAGGGACTCACTGGCCTTAGCAGTTACTCATCTGTTCTTTGTGCCGCCCTCTGTGAATGTAGCCCTAGATTGTTCTGTCTTCATGGTTACTTACACTTCTCTATGTTTTTCTTTCAAACTGTAGGGAGCATCACATACATTTGTTGATTTGATATTTGAGATGACCTCATTAGTCTAGCATAATTTTGGATTGTGATTTTTATGGTTAATAAACACTAATAAAATTCTAGTTCACATTAAATTATAGAAAGTTTTAAAAATGGTTTTTATCATTAGTTTGTCATAAATTCAGTTGACACTAAGGATGAATCAAATTATTCCATTTAGTAGTGTGAAGCAGCAATATAAAATCGTATACTGATTCTCGCGCTCCCTGTCTGTGTAGATATATTGGTGATGTATGTGGAAGTAGCGAACACAGAGAAGGCTGAAGGGAGCTTTAGAAGACTGAGGTTTTAGTCCTGGGGCTCCTGCTAATTAGCTGTGATACTTTGGACAATTTAATTTACTTTGCTTGTAAATTAATAAGGTAGAGTTAGGTAATCATTAAGGTCTTCCTTGACTCTGAAGTTCTGGACGCATATGCCACTTTATTTGAATAGGTGAAGTAATCTCAAGTAAACATACCTGGCTCTTGAATTAAGAAACCTCCTCCTGTACAACAGTGTAAGTATTTTCCGAGAAAGTTGTTACCACTCTTTGTCAACTAGCAGATTTGTACTGTATTTAGTCTTTTTTTTGCTTTACCTTACATATGCCACCGAAAGAGGTAAAGGAATGGGGAAAGAGGTGACACATGTCATTGAGGGCCTGCTTTAAAGGGGCACTTCGCTGGCTGCTACATCACTATAGCTGTTTTATTCTCTCCGCATTCCTTGAACAATCAAGCGTTAGCTATCTCATCAGAAACAGGAGCAATAGCACAAAATATAAAGTTCTCTCAGTTACATATTACATTTATCATGTGATGTCCACTTTTGAGGGTGCCTTTGGATGTGATCTTGGGCAAGCTGTTAGCATTCCTGTGGGGATCTTATTTCTACGGATGCCACAAGAAAGTACAGTTGTAGGCCACCTCAGTGAATTTTCCTGTTTCCTAAAAGAGCTGCTAATCTAAACTCAAATTGTACTTGCTTTAGATTCTTTTCTGTAGAAAAATATGTTTTGTCATACATCATTATAAAAGGTTTTCGCTTATAGGAACTTTATATTTGATCATTTCTGACAAGCATGCCTTTAATTTTTTTAAAAATTGCTATTAGTATGTAGGTCTTAACAGTAAGGGGGAACAAATGAAATGGTTTTCATGCTTCTCAGCTAAACAGCATTTAATTTTTCAACTCTGTCATTTTTCATGGAATATTGTCATTCTTAGTGTAGTATTTTATTTACAACCATGTTTTAATTAACCTACGAGTCTTGAGATTTGCAAGATGGGATACATTAATTCACTAGGAACCAGATACTCAGGGGTAATCACATAAAAGCATTTGTGATTTTCAACTGGAGCATTTTGAGGAGTAAGCTTTTTTGTTTTTCTTTTTAATCAAATTTTTCAGATACATGTTTTTAAATAGTTTCATATATATGTGCACATGTTTATAGCAGCATTTCACAATAGCCAAGAATAGAAACAACTGACATGCCAGTTGATGAATGAGTGCATAGCATAATGAGAGAAGTACATACAAAATATTACTTAGCTGAAAAAGGAAGGCAGCAGGTGAACCTTGAGGACATTATGCTAAGTGAGATAGGCCAGATACGAAACAATACATTTTGTGTGAGTCCCCTCTGTGGACTTTCTAAAGTCACAGAAACAGAAAGTAGAAAAGTAGTTTCCAGCAGCTGGAGAGAAGAAGAACTGAACAGGCCCATTATTGTTCAAGGGAATGAAATTTCACTTTGGAGAGGTAACACTGCTGTGGAAATTGGTAACACAATGTTGTGAATATACTATTAGGCTGTACACTCAAAAGTAACGAAGATGGTAATTTTTGTGTTATTTACTGCAATTTTAAAAACTCGTACATTATAAAATTAAAAATATCACAAGGGTGGCTTAGGATGTGATCTTGGGCAAGTTGTTAGTGTTCCTTGGGTGCCATAAGAAAGTACAGTCATATATGGTCTGTACTTGCATATTGTTCTATATGATCACTATAGAAAAATGGGTATTAACAGGTCATTTTGTATCTGGTCCAGTGCTCTTGTCTTCCCATCACATTAGGCAAACAAGCAAGAAGTAGTCAAGTCTCTGATATGTGCACCTCTCTGACTTCATCTTGTTTTTTTGCTACTGTCTTACCTCCAGAGTATTACTATTTAGAATACTAAATAGGAACAAAATCTTGATACCAGCAGAGAAAATGCAAAAAAAGACATTTAAAATGCTCAAAACTACTGTAAGGGTGATATATTAAATTAAAAAGTGATACTAACTTGTATAAATTTATATACTAACATGTGAATATACATACAAAATATAAAATGTGACACTTAGCCTGAGAAGATGAAATTGACTTCTGTATGATGGAGTAGTTGGACCATAAAAAAAAAAAAGTATCCAAAGTGAATTATTAAAGTGTTTGCCAAACCACATAGAAGAACTAAAAACTATTATAACAGTAAAAAGATAACAAGTTTAGGACTGGCAGTATTTCATCCAGTGGCTGTTCAGTTTAGAGAATGGTGTATTTTTGGAGAGGGTCCTGGGAATCAAACTCATGACATCACGCTTGCCAGGCAGGCACTCATGCCATTGAGCTATACCCTGGCCACAGTTTATAGCACTGTTAAGGCCAGGAGAAGGTTTTAGCCCAAGTTCCCATTAACTCATACAGACACACAAACACCAGACACATTAACTCGTGCAGACACACAAACACCAGACACATACACAGTATCCTAAGTCTTTCACTGAAGGAAATCACCATTTCAAACCCTCACCTGACCCCGTCAGTACCTTAGATGAACACAGAGCCTTTATACAGATATACATTCCCAGCCCTTTTTTTTTTCTTCTGAGACCAGATTAAGTTGCTCAATTGTCCAGGCTGGCCTTGAACTTGTGGCCCTCCTGTGTCAGTGTCTTGAACAGTTGAGAGCACATGTGTGTGCTGCCATGCCTGGCACTGTTTTAGTTTTCTTAAAGCTTTGAGATTATTGGTAGCAGTAAACGGATGATTGGATTTGGAGTTTCCAGTTTAATACAAGGAAGAAGTTTTCTGACTACTTTTTCTGAGAAGCCCAGGAAAATGTGAAACAGGGAAAGAAGGGAACAGCTTATCTTATTTTGATCTTGGCTTCCAAAATGTGAACCATCATTCTTTTTAAAATCTCCTGCTCAGTATGTGTTTTGCCAGCAGGCATGCTTGCCTTTCCCCTATGAACTGGCTGTCATGAATATGCCAGTTTTGTCATGAATTCATGTCCTCTGTGTATGATGCTTGCTGCACCCTTCTACTATTGGCCTATCATGGCTTATAGTCTGATAGTAATCCAGTTTATACATCTTGTGTTTAACCTTCAGAGCATCCCTTTACATTGGCTATTTAACCATGTACAGGTGAAGAAATACACTTAGGGGTTCAGTATGCACACTCAGTGTCAGGCACTGTGTCCGGTGCCTCTGTTTATTTTCGTGTTTAATCTTCATATTCCTCTGTGCTAGGACCATGTTATCCCCATATTCCAGGTGAGTAAACCAGCTTTCTCTAAAAATAAGTGTTTTTTTTTTTTTTTGCGGTACTGGGGATCGAACTCAGGACCCTGCGCTTGCTAGGCAAGCGCTTATTCCACTGAGCTATATCCCCAGCCCTGAGCTCTATCCCCAGCCCTAAACCAGCTTTCTCTAGATCTTCCCCGTCTAGCAGTTGACTTTCCAAGTTACGACTTAGTAAGCAGCGGTCAGTCTGAGTCCCACGTCGATCCACTCTGCGTCCTTGCGACGCCTTTTCTCCTGTCAGCTTTCAAACTCTTCATGTTCTTTCCATGGAAAGTTTTATCATTTTTCTCCTATTTTTAACCTTTATTATAATTTCTGTTCAAGCAAATTTGTAACCAGAATTCCTTTTCCCTCTGCTTTGTCACCCCTTTTGTCATTCTTTTGCTCTCTTGGGCGAGTTAGATAAACGTCTTCGCTCTCTTGTCTGAACCTATACTGAACTCTCAGGCCACCTGCACCCTCATGCTGCAAGACGCTTGCCTACCCTACCTTGCTGGCAGAGTTCTCCCCTCCCTGTCTCCAGAACATTTAGCCAGGTCCTGTTCCGTCCTCTTCCCTGAATACAAGGTTCCTTTGTTCAATAGGAACTCACCAGACTATCCTTGGCCTGTCCCATTCAGATTGGTATACATCTCTGGAGTGTGTCTCAGGTCATCACTGTCTGTCCCGTTTGATGCAGTGCTTTGAAGAACCTTCTCTGTTTGTTCTACCTTTTAAACTCATTGATACAAAAGCTCTTACTTGGCTTGAAGAGTAAATAGGGCATCAAAATTTAGAAAGCAATGTAGAGGAGGCCTTAGGGTGATAATCAGTTTATTCCCTCTCATAAAGATTTTTTAAGACTTTTTTTTTCAATATTAAGGACTGAACCTAGGCGGTGTTGAGCTACATTCCCACTCCTTTTTAATTTTATTTTTTTTTGGGGGGGAATCAAACTTAGGACCTTGTGCTTGGGCAACAGATGCTGTACCACTGAGCTATATTCCTGGCCCCTAATTTTGATTTTTTTTTAAATTTTGAGATAGGGTCTTGCTAAGTTACTCTGATTGGCCTTATATTTGGGATCTCCTGCCTTAGCCTTCCGAGCAATGTCACACTCTTCCTGACAACATGTTGTCCACATTTTCCTACAAATTCTCTTAACAAAAAGACAAAGGGCTCCTCTTATACCAGGGACATTAAAAAAATGCTGCAGAGAATAAAGGCTGTGACCTCTTCCTTCATGGTATTAAATAGAAGGCGTTGACTGTTTCCTTATAAAGAGGCCGAAAGTTTGCCTTTAGGGTGCTTGTAATGTACAGCATGACAGTGTATCAATAGATAACTCATTTTTGTTTAGTAAGAGAAGATGGGTTTTTAACAATATTACTTAGTATATTAGGGGAGACTACTACATGTAGAAAATAAACAGTAGTTGAGTTGAGTTGCAATTATTTATTGTAAAGATGGAGCGTTTAGAGACTATTAAATGTGTATACTTCTTGATGCCTTGAATATACATACGAAGTTACTTGGTGTACAGTGACCATTAGATGCAGTTTTCTTTTGTTCATGGTAGATTGAATAGGTATAGATGCTGTTAGAAGAGAAAAAAGTGGCTGGCTTATTTGGTAGAATCCAGGAACGAGTATTTTATGACTTGATTACGTATTATATAAAGTAGGCTCATATTTCTGAGTAGACTAAAATGACACTTTTACACTTTAATATGTAAATCACCTTGTAATCTTACTCAAATGTAGATTTTCTGACTTTGTGTTCTACATTTCTTCGAGATTTGCAGGTAATTGTTTTCTTCTGGTGCGTGAACCCCATAATATGCTTAACTTATTTAAAAAGCCATGGGATGAATTTTTAATAGAATGTTGTTGTATTTTGGCCTAACAGGAACTTTGTATATCTTCTAGACCTGTATTGTATGGACCAACCGCTGTTCATGTTGCCTGAATCCAAAAGGCAGTGACTGGGGGGACCTCACCCCCCACCCTATCTTACGCGTGGTGCAGTGGGGGAGGGTTTAGGGCCATAGTTCTGGGGCAGAGAGCGACAGCTAGAGCGGGGTTCCACCTCTTGGCCCCAACCCGCCTCTGTCCCTTAAGGTGTCCCAAACCATCCCCGAATTTAAAGTCGCTTCTCACTGTAATCTTGGTTCCTTATCTTAAATCCAGGAATTTCAATGTTCCATAAAAATTTTAAATTTTACTAATATTTTCCATAGAACTTCACTAGAGTAGATTACTTGAAGATTTTGACTGGTGGAAATACTGAGCTACAAAAACTTTAAAAGAAATCAGCCTTTCAAAAAACAGGCCAGGGGCTGGGGATATAACTCAGTGGAATAAGTGCTTGCCTAGCAAGCGCAGGGTCCTGAGTTCGATCCCCAGTACCGCAAAAAAAAAAACAAAAAACAGGCCAATGAGAGGCTTTAAAAGAAGTTGCTTTGATAACAGTAATAATGTGAGTATTAAATATAGTGCTTGGTATATATGTAGATGTTACTTAGCTTACTTAAAACTATTGAATTAGAAATATTTTATGTTTTATTAAAATTTGTTTTTTAAGATGGGTGTGGTGGCACACAACTATAATGCCAGCCATTGGGGGCTGAATTACTGCAAATTCAAGACCAGCCTGGGCAACATGGTGAGAACTGTCTCAACCAAAAACAAAATAAAATCTGTTTTATATTATCTTTTAAAATTTTTTTTAAAAATTTAAAATTTCAATTAAGGAATATTTTTAAGTATTTGAATATTTTAAGTATTTTATAATATTGAATTATAAACCATTTTGTCTCTTTAGTATAGAAGTTGTGGGCCTGGGATATATGCCTCAGTGGCACAAGTGCTTGCTTGACCAGCACAAGGTCCTGAGTTCGATTCCTGATACAAAAAAGTTATAGAATGTTCTAGCCTTCGAATAAACTCTCTTAATTTAATTATTAATGGTAATTTTTCTTTAATTTGGCTTAACTCTTCTCTTGGAGAAGAACAGAATTTAGTGGTCTAACTCTTGTCAGTAATAGCAACAGTGAAAGCAAACAGTAACGACAGGGCCGGCATGCTCTTCCTCTGTGTCAGGCACCATGCATGTGTTCCCTTACTCCTCATAGCAACCGTGTTGTCGTGCATGAGGCCAGAGAGACCAGGTAACTCCTGGGTGATGTGCAGCTTCTAATGCTAATGGTGTGATTTAAGAGTCTGTACATGGAATCTAGAAAACTCTTAAGGTGACAAAAGGCCTGGAAGACAATGAGGAGCAGGACTTTGAATGGGAGGGACTTGCATGATTCCTGACAGAGGACATACTCACGTGCAGACTGGGATTGGGAAGAGACTAGCATGTCCCAAGCTGGCCTGCCTTTGTGACACCTTGTGTGCTGGGGACTTGCAGATGCTTCAGTTCATGGAATCCCACATAGCAACCATATGGCACAGTTATTTCCTCAGTGGAAAGGAAAGGAAAGGGAACGGAAAAGGAAGAGCAGAACCTGTGACTCCGCTGTAGACTCTGCCTGGTTCTCTCCTGCTCTGTGTGGGCTCCTTGGTCTTCTGCAGGTGGGGAGAATTTGCTGCCCTTTCACCTACTCTCCTCAGGGTTCCCCAGGCCAACCTTTCTTCTCCTTTTATTTTCTCACTCCACACGCTCTTCCATGGTGACCCCGACTCTGCTGTGAAGTGCACGGTCAGGGGCTCTTTGGTGTGCCGCTGCCCTGGCGGTTCCTTCTTCTCGGGCCCCAGATCCCGCTGATACCTCCACTTAGGTCCCTGGAGACGCTTAACGGTCACGTGGTCATTTCCTCCCAGATCGACTCCTCTTGTCTTGTGCTCTGTGCTGAAGCATTCCTCTCTGCCACCAGTGAAGCCAGAAATTTGAGAGGGACCCTGAACTTTTACTTTGACCTTTCACATTTGTAACCATCACCAGGTGTACAGATTTCACCCTTGCTACGCCTGTCCAGCATCAGTGCAGAGCAGAGGTGAAACCTCTGAGTCCAGCTTCTACCGTCTCTTGAATTACAAAGGTCTCTGAGTCTGGCTGCCTGTCAGAATCACCAGGGATCTCTGATTGAGATCATACGGTGAGCCCCACCAGTAGAGATCCTGGTTCAGGAAACCTAGGCTGGGCCTTGGAATCTGTTTTAGTAAGTTCGTGATTCTTACATGGCAGTCTGGCAACGGGTGGGTGCGTGGGAACCGCAGTCCAGCTTTCCTTACTCTTCTCGCGTTCCTTTCTTCTTCAGTCCGGCTCTCACAGCTTCTGTTGTTGATCTTTTAAAAGATAGCTTCCCCTCACCTGCATGATGGATCCTGGCCTCCTCTCTCTGTGTGAGTTATAAGACCCCCTGAAGAACCCCAGTTCCTTCCCGCCCTCTTCCTTTGTGTGTATCCTCTACTAGGGCTCTGCTTAGTTTCCAAAATAAGCATTTTGATGTCTTGTTTCTGGACTATTCATGTATTCAGTTCTCTGAGTATTCAGATTTCTCATTTGAGTATCTCAGTTGTTCTTGTTAAGGAAGTTCTAAGTTTCTCTAATTCTGCCCTCTGCAAAAAAGGCCCTTCTCCCTGTCTGCTTGACAGATTTCTTCTCTTTGAGGAAAAGTTGCAATGTCTGCTCTTGAAGCATGACTTACCCTCTTTCCTGTGCTACCACTGTCCAAAAGATACTCCTCCGATTTTGTACTCATCTTGCTTTTTTTGGTAGATACTGTAATGAGCTCTGAGAGGCAAGGGACAAAGTAACCTGCCCAGACCATTATCTCTGAAGAGATGGAGTTATCTGAGATCACAGGATGCAAATTGCCATAGGAGTAAAGCTGTGCTGGTGGAGTGCATTCAAATTGTATCTATATGAAAATATACCAAGTTAATATTTATAAATGTATCAGTCCATCTTTTTTACTGTGAGCTTTATGAAACAGTCAAAATATTACGTGGAAAATATTTCTGAGTGTTAACTCTTAATGATGTAGAAAGGTTAGTTAAGGGACGTCTTAATTTTCATAGTTAAAATAAAGCCGTTTACTTGAGAGTTTGATGTGCTTATGTACTATTTGGCTTTAGAGTTGCCTTAATTTAAAACTAGGATAGGGAACCTGTTATTGAAAGAGACAGTTCTTTCTACATCTTGAAGGAAAAGACCCCGTAGTTAGCAGTCTTCTGATGTTAGGTGAAGCTCACTTCCCTGTAAGTTCTCAGATGTTCTAATTCTGTCCTCTGAAGATAAATCAGATCTCTTGCTTTTGATGAATCTTCTTTGTCTTTTCCAAACCAGACGTCCCACTCCTACCACGTGTGGTGGCGATTGCCAGAGCCCTCGGGACCCTGGACCAGGCCTGCTGCACACTATAGAATTGCTGAGGCACAATCAGTTCTTTACTGGGAAAGAGGCCATCTAACAAAAATGGAGAATATTTGAATCTCAGTAGGAGCACTCAAGAAAATATTGCAAATAAACACAGAAGAACACAGCATAGATAGTAGCATTGTGACGATGCTGGGAGACTTCATGCAGGTATTTGGGTGGGAGTCTCCTTCTGTGGGTCCGGTGCTAACAGTTCTACTCTGTAATAATGAGGTAGGCTCTGGAGCACTGTCTGACCTACGTGAACTGGAAGAACTAGTGTGACGAAGGTACTGTGGGACTTGTGGCCTTTTATAAGGCCAAAAATAGAGGTTAAGTTGTTGCCGAGTGAACACATGACTTGCAGTGTTAGCAGAGAAGTGAGGGTGTTGCTTTTCTCCTCTCGAGCACCAGGTGACATAAAGAGCACATCCTCATGGAGCACACACACGCACTGAGTACTGGGGCAAAGTGTGGTTGACTCAGGTTAAAGTTGTGCTGATACAGAGGAGGGTCCCTGGCAAGCTGAGGGAAAGGTTGCTGGGACGCTGAGGAAGCTGTAAGTATTGATATATGTCCTGCTGTGTTTGACAGAAAGACAGAATGAAGAGCTAACATGAAGACCATCTGTTTTTAATTTATCCATCCAGTAAATGCGTAGGCACCTTGATAAGCCTGGTGAGACAAGAAAATGTGGCTCGGCCCCTGCCCTCATAGGGTGCAGGATGCAGCAAGGTCACAGGGCGGAGTGGGGCAGGAGCATCTGTGGGTACACCGGCCAAACAGTGGGTTGCCTGACCAGGACAAGTACCGTTGGTCCAGTTTTCCACACCTTCAATCTGTTCTTCTTCCTATTATTTTAAAAACTCATACTTTGCAGTTTAGAAGAAGCCTAAGGAAACCCTGTGGTTTCTTATCTTCTGAAAGGGTGGCCCATGGAGTTGGCCCAAGCGTAGTGAGCGTGTCCCATATCATGCAGAATGGGGCTGCATCCAGGCCGGCTGTAATTACTCCTTGCAGGTGATTCTCTCATTAAAGCTGGACAGGCACTCATCTAGTTTCCCTCTTCCCCTTAGTGTTTGAGGTGAAGGGAGGGCAGTGCGATCAGGCCCTGAGGCCCCAGCACAGTGGCAGGGCCAGCAGGAGAGCGCAGCTGCTCTGTATGCGGGAGGAAGTCTCGCGGCCGAGAGGGCGCCTGTGTTGCTCCCGTGCCCTTCCTTCTTCATTTTAACTCTTCCGTTGGATGCCCTCAGTGTTTCACGTAAGATTTTGAGTTTCTCCCTCAGCTTTTCTGCTGAAGCAGAGAAAATACAGTGTACCACGCTGTACATCAAGAAGAATGAACATTTTTATTTGCTTGTATTGTCTGGAGAATTTTTGAGCTCTAATTTTTTTGTACTTGCTGTTCAGAACTTTCCCTGAAGTCAGTAAGACTCCTGTATGTGGTAAGGGTGAGGAATAATCCATGATATGCAAGATTAAGATCTCCTTGCAATTGAACTTATCTTCTGTCCTCTGGGATGATTTTTGTCTCCAATAACAAATACTTCTACTCTTTGCATCAGCCGGATGCGTAGAACAAGGGCTTTGTGGCAGCTTTGCTGGAGAAAAAGATGTCACAGCAGGTCCTGTGTGACCTGGAGGAGGGCATTTGGCTTTAGAGGGCATTTGTCTACAGCAACCAGGACCTAAGTAGCAAAGGGCCTGTGTTTGTGGGGGCCTTGGGTATGCAAAGATAGGGTCACGGAAGGACATGTAACGTGTTTGTAGGAGGACAAAATGTTATTTAAAGAGTGAATGATCACTGATGAAGCAGTAATGGCTGGAACAAAAGTCAACATTACCATCCTCCTTCTGAGTTACCTCCTCCTTCTGAGAGGTTTATTCTCCTTTTTCAAATATTTTCTTTTATTTTTAATGCTAAAATATGCTTGATTTGAGAGTTATAACCATAATCTCCATGAATAACAGACCTTTATAAATTATGAAATCAAATCAGTTTTTGTTTTGTTGTTCTTTCTTGTTTCTTGTTTTTTTCTTTCAAGTCACTGTCTCATTTTTTAACAATTCTGATTTCATTGAAACCATAATAATTATGTCACTTCGTGGTTTTGGAGATAATTTGATCAAACATTGTATTTTATGTGTTGTATCTTATTTTCTATTGATAGTGTATAGAAACAGATTAATATATTTTAATTAATATATTTTAGTACTATGTTATTTAATCCAGAACCATTTATGTATGTAATCTATGTGAATGAGTCAATTTAAATAGGATGTTATTGTAATTTATGTTAAATTCATTTAGGCTGGCTTCTAGGTATACTCTAAAAGACATATTTTCCTTTCTTTTAAGAGGCACATTATTTTTCTCAAAATAACATAAAATGTTTTACATTGCTAAGAATAAAATATATATTAGATTCACAAGGTAAATACTGTTTAGCTTTTATAATATAAAAATTGATACTAATTGTTTATGTATTAAAAGGTGAATTTTTGTTAAGCCCATATTTTATCATGCTTGTTTTAGAAATGTACTTGTGGCAAGAAGTTATTATAAAATTGTTTCAAGATTGCATATATGAGTATTATGGACAGTGAGTTCGTTTTATATGAAATATGTTACATTATATATATTTGCACATGTGTAAGTTATATGACTTAGAGCTTTAGGGAAAAAACACAAATAGGTTATACACTGATAGTAAAGTAGTGTGCGCTTCAATGGCAAAGCGAAGTCCTGACTATAGTTACCGTTTAGCTAAGTTGAAGAGCACGAGCTCTGACTGAAACCCTCAAGTGTAACTGTGCTCTTACTCCTCTGAAAGCCCCAGCGCTGGCTTCTGCAGCCTAATTCTTCCTTTTATATTTAATGGTACTGGGGCATGAACCCAGGGCCTTTGAGTGAGCTACACCCCCACCCCTGCCTTTTCTTTCATTCTTTCTTTTTTTTTTTGAAGAGGGTCTTGCCATGCAGTTCAGGCCGGCCTTGAGCTCACTTTGTATCCCTGGCTGGTCTCAAACTCGCAACAGTCCTCCTGCCTTAGCCTCCCAAGTACTGGGATTATAGGTGTGCACCACCACGCCTGCCCCCCCTCCAACCCCCACTGCCATTTCTTGGTACAGGCTCTCACTAAATTTCCCAGGCTGAGCTTGAACTTGCAGTCTTCCTGCCTCTGTCTTCCAGAGTGCTGGGATTACCGGCATGCACCATCACATCCAGTTTGCCACCCAGTTCTTACCTGCTTTAGGATTGGACATAGCATTCCCAAACAGCACTGATAAATTTGACATGCTCAGTATGGACGGTGTGTTTCCCTGAAATATTTATTTTTCGTCTGTGGTGTCTTTCATTAGCTTTTCATGTTAAGCTTATAGTGAACTTTTTTGTCTTTGTTTTTTAGATTCTCTATAAAATGTAATGTGTATCATAAGTAGGCAAATGAATTTGAAGAGCTACTTGCAGAAATCAGTCTTGTTTCTTTATTTTTTATATCATGTATTATTGTTGGAGCTCATGAAACAGTGACATATATTTGGCCAAATAAAGAAATTAAAGGTTACATTTTTTAATTTAAAACATTTTAGTTCTTAAAAAGTGTATTCTGTAGGGTGTGTACTACTTAGTGAATTCCATGTAATTGTTTTCTTGGTAGATAAGCGTGTGGAGAACTGGCCTCTCATGCAGTCGCCATGGCCGACCCTCAGCATAAGCACCCTTTACCTCCTGTTTGTGTGGCTGGGTCCCAAGTGGATGAAGGACCGAGAGCCGTTTCAGATGCGCTTTGTGCTTATTGTCTATAATTTTGGGATGGTTTTGCTTAACCTTTTCATCTTCAGAGAGGTAGGTTTGTTAAGGTCCCTCTATAGGAATTCTCCAGGGTTAGTGTACATTAAAAAATGAGAGTCTGTTAAGCTATTACTTTCGAGTCTTGTACCCGGAGGTAACTATTATTTACTCTAAAAGTAAGTTTTTGTAGTTTACTTTTGTAATTACAAAATTATAAAATTTTACGACATTATAATTTTACAAAGTTATTTTGTAAATTACATTTGCAGTTTTTGGATTGCAGCAGTAGTAAACTGAAAGTATAGGCTAGTTTAAAATGGAACTTTGAAGCAAAGAATGGCTTCTATGATTACTCTTACCAGCTGTTCTGACATATCATTGGAAGTGAACTTTTCTTAGCTTCATTTTTCTCATCTCTAAAACAAGGAAAATATCTGTCATCCAAGGTTAGTGTCAGAGTTGGATAATTTTTTTATGGTGTTTGGCACCTATTAAATGCTCAGTAAACAGTAACATTTCTTTTTTCTTTT
The DNA here is from genome assembly GCA_004027595.1 of Dinomys branickii. Lineage (NCBI taxonomy): Eukaryota > Metazoa > Chordata > Mammalia > Rodentia > Dinomyidae > Dinomys > Dinomys branickii. The sequence goes on along the minus strand of PVLD010006433.1, from coordinate 7,520 downwards.
TTTTTTTTTTTGAGACAGGGTCTCACTATGTATTTGAGGCTGGCCTTAAACTCACTGGGTAGTTCAGGCTGGACTTGAACTCACAGTGATCCTCCTGCCTTAAACTCCCTGTGCTGATATTACAGGCGTGTGCCACCACACCTGGCTTGCAGTTATTTAAAATGCTTAATCATCAGTTTTGTTCACTGATCAAAATATGTAAATATAAATACCAGTTTCAAGTTAAAGACTATTATGTAATTTTATTGTAATTTGTTTTGAAACTAAAATGAATTAACTGTTATACATCTCAAGCAACTGTTGCTACTAACCACCGTGTACTTTTCTGGGCACCAGCAAATTCTCCATGACAGCTGAAAGAAAATCCTGGAGGCTAGATTGACACAGCCAGTTTTAAAACTGCCAGAGTAGGAGGAATTTGTTTCCTAAGAGATTTACTCAGATTCTGTATGATCCGAGAACTGACTGGTGATGCTAGGAAAACTAACAGTAACTATTCTTTAAAAAAAAACTTTTGTCTTTTGACAGTTTAGCTTATAGAATCTCAACTTCCCAGAACCTTCTTAAATAACTTAATCTGTTAAATGCGCACCACATTGCCACAAGACTAGAAACCAGTTAAGTAGCACAGCTCGTGGACCCCAAACATGGCTATAAAGATTTCTCCTAACATTATGAAATAGAGTTAATGTCTTAGTCCAACAATTATGTTGGCTTTTTAATTTAGACTGTAATTATAAAACAAGTGAGGCACGATAACTGTTAGAAATCGCAGTATCTTAAGTATTTAATGAATTTGGAATTTTTTCAGAAATACTACTTTTAAAATAACTTGAAAGGATACATGTTAAATTCAATGTTTTTAATGTTGTATCTACTGAAACTTGACTCGACATATTATTCCTTTTTTCCAGTTATTCATGGGATCCTATAATGCAGGATATAGCTATATTTGCCAGACTGTGGATTATTCTAATAATGTTAATGAAGTCAGGGTAAGTACATTACAGACACTGTGAGTTGGTCCAAGATGTTTTGGTGGTGTAAGAGTGCATATATATTAGATTAAGTAGTACTTTTAAAAAGTTCAATGTTTCATATAAAAATATTCTTTTATATTTTTGTTATTTTTGGTCAGGAATAGAAATTTATAAGGACAGTCTGATTCATTTAAGAAAAATCTGAGGAAAAGCAAATATTTTATACGCTATATAAGATTTAAGGTATTAAGCATGCAAATTTGCAGTGCACAAACATCTTCTTTAAATTAGAAAAATAAACCAAGTGGCAAAAATAACATATTACCTTGCCTTATTAATTAGTGAACTCTTGTACACTGTGGTTCATATGAAAAATTACATTAACATAAAACATGCATGTGTTGTAGGTCTTATGTTATATGTAAAACATGTAGCAGTAATGTAGTATCTTTGATTGAGAAAAATAGCTTCCTGGCTTGAGTCCAGACAATACAAATGCCACCACTTGGCAGGACACAGACCGCATCCCTTTCATGCACTGCTCCTGTCTGTACCCTCCGCAATGAAAGTCACCCTTTCGGCGGCCATGTGGGTTTTATTCATTCACCACGTGTACATTGAGCCTGTTCTGTGCAGATGCTGCGGGGCCCAGGGGACACAGAGGGGAAGCACGGGAGGTGGCTGCCTGCACAGAGCTGATGCCAGTGGTCCGGAGAACAAGCTGGTGGTGTGACCGAGGGGATTCGGAAGGCACTTAGTTAGATTTGCTGGTTAGGGTTTGCACTCCACATTGTCCTGCAGTCTCCTCAGTGAGAGTGGACCTCTTGCTTGTTTGGGAAGAGGGGAAGAAGAGGTGTCTGACTTGTTTTTTGCTGAAAGAGTGCTTGGAGAAGGCAGGATAATATTTCTAATATTTCCAGGATAAAGATGCACAATTAGCACTCCGTGAATTACAAAACTACCCCCAGCATTTTAACTAAAAAAAAACAAAACACCTATTGTGAGAGTTGTCGTCTGTAAGGAGAAAGGACCTGAGGTTTGCAGGAGATCGCACTGGGAGACTTGCCCTCCCTCCCTCTGCTCGCTAATAGTGGGTGCGGTAGAGTGAATATTGCACACAAAGGAAACATTTTCACATTCATCCCTGTGTAGCTCAGGAGCGTCTGTATCCTCACGATTCAAAGGGATCCCTGGGCTGGGGATACAGCTCAGTGGAATAAGCGCCTGCCTAGCAAGCGCAGGGTCCTGAGTTCAATCCCCGGTACCGCAAAAACAAAACAAAACAAATCAAAGGGATCCAGTGCAGCTTAACACTAGGAGAATTACTTATTATAGGGAAAGTGTGACTAGTTTAGAGGTTTACGTGGAGGAAAAATAAGACATATCTCTTTCATCTTAGATAAAATTTACTATGCCAAGATGGTTTCCATTACTTTATTTCAGTGTACTAAACGTAATTGTTAACTAGTATTGGCTGTTCAAGCCTGTTCAAGTGTTTCAAGCCTATTTTCAATCAATTTTGTCGCTTTCAGCATTGTCCAAAACAATTCAGTAAATGATTATCAAGAAATTTATAAATACATGACTTCTAAAACATTTGCTCTTTCTCTCCCACTTTCTCTGTGTTTTAAAATTATAACTGGAAGGACTTTTATTCTATTTTATGAACTGAATTGTTTCCTAATTGTGAATTCAAGCAAAAGCCAAGGGCTGGAGCTCAGCGGTAGCGCATTGCCTAGCATGCCCAGTGCTCTGTGTTCAGTCCCTGACCCACAAACAAAAAACACTGATTTTACTTTTCAGATGCAAAAATAAGAAACTCAGGACATTGACTATGAAGGTACAAAATGAGGAAAGGATCTTTCGTCTCTGCATCTGAAGCCGTCTGTGAATGAGTCTGTCAAATCTCTAATGCACAAAATTACAAGTAGATTTGTTCTGTGCTGTATTACTTGTTATTTTTACAGAGGACACTTAGAATATTTGATATAGAAAAATTAGGTTTCAATTACTGTTACAGTAAGAGTCTTGTAAAATACTTTAAACTATACACACACACACACACACACACACACAGAGGTCACCTCTTACTGGATCCTTAATCTCAGCATGTAGTGTAATCTTTCTGCACCATCTGCTGTCTTAGTTAGAGCCCACAAAAAGACTTATGCATGTAAACAGGATTATATTTATGACCTAGGAAGTAATTTTTGCTTTTGTTTGTTCTTTTTATCGTTTGAGGGACTTTAACATCTAATATAAATTGCCATGATTTGATATTTACATTGTTGTACATGTTGAAGTGAGACACTGAACAAGACCAGTTGTTGTATAAATTTACTGTTAATTCAGCAGAGGTATTATGTAGGCTGTGCATGAATACCTGGCATATCTTTACACAGCAAACAGTTTTGTTTCTCTACCAAGTTGAAAAGCATAGCAGTGTGAATGTGTTCATATCTCTGGATTCGGCATTTTGACACTGTGTGACATCCACCTATTTAACGGACTGACTTTTCTCTAGTTTATTGGTCCTGAATGTCTACAACTTTTGATTCATTCTTTCCCTTTGTACCCTGTAGATGTTTAGCACATATGTAGACATAGATGATTCTGTGCCTTTAGTATTTTGTGTAATGCATTTTGGAGTTGTTAACGGTGAGTATAAACCCAAATGAGAATGTCATTTTGCCGTTTACACTATGCTTTTCCTCCTTTGTCACAGATAGCCGCTGCTTTGTGGTGGTACTTTGTATCTAAAGGAGTGGAGTATTTGGATACAGTTTTTTTTATCCTGAGGAAGAAAAACAACCAAGTGTCTTTCTTGCATGTGTACCATCACTGCACCATGTTCACGCTGTGGTGGATTGGAATTAAGTGGGTTGCAGGTGGACAGGGTGAGCATTTCTGGAGTGTATCTCCATGAGTTACTTGCAACGTGCTGGGTAAATGGGAGTTTGACTTGGCCTGTCTTTAACTAGTTTTCATGGTTAATCATCTCCATGTTGATTTCATTTTTAAAGATTTTATTTTAAAGACAAAAGAATGGAGACATACAAACCAAAATAATACAACAACAATAAGGAAAAATAAAATTATTCATTTTTTAAAAATTTGAAGAAAGCAAAGCTTCATCTTATCCATGACTAATTTATCATCTAAACATTTGCCCCACTAATATTTAGACATTAAAGTTGATGAGTATAGTCAAGTCGAAATGTGCAGAGTGGTGCTTGGATGGGGAACAGTTCTGATAGTTATGTCCCAAAGGGTCCCTACACAGCTCCTCAGTCTGAAGAGGTCATCTTCAGCCCAAGCCTGGGTCTCACCCCTGAGCTGATGATCTTGCTGGTCTCACTTAAACGAAATCACATATGACCTCCTTAATGTTAGAGAGGATCTGAACTCGCACTTGCTGAGATTTGCCTCCAGTCTTTTCAGATGCCTGTACACTGAGAACGACACTAGGTGGCTGAGCTGGACACAAGCCCCGCCTCCCGTGAGTTCCGGGGTGCAAGTCCTCGCAGCAGCTTTCACCTCGTACTTTCAGCTGTTGTAGGGTAATGGGCACATCAGGAGGTCGCGCTGACAAATGAGTACTGGGGACCCCATTTTTAAAAATAGATTTAAACTGTATAATTTTAAAAAGAACACTAGTAAGTCTGACTTGACCCCTTAATTACTTCATGGAAAAGTTCATTATTGTTAGTATTGTGTCCGTACTTTGCCTTAACTAAGTAATATTCTGAAAAGAAAGAATGCTGTTGATTTAGACTGACTGGAGTATCTCTGTAGATTTACAAATCCTAAATAGATAATTCTATATGTATAGTGCTGTCATATTTTTAAACTATATAGAAACCTAAGAAATAGTATTTTGTTGATATGTACCTTGGGATATATAATAAAAATAATGGAACATTTCTAAATTTCCTAAAAACTTTAGATGTGCAATAATGTTTTTCCTCCCAAGAGTAGTAGAAATAATAGGTCCTATTTACCCCACCAGAGTGCCCCTTTTGAGAACTTGTGACGCCACACCCTGCAACCCCATGCCCTGAGCTGCGCCCCCACCTTGCCAACCCTTCCTCGAGCCGCGAGATGCCAGGCACTTCCCCCTTTTGAGAACTTAGCACTTTGAAAGTCCTTTGCATTTGAGCAACACACATTTTTATTTACATGGTAAAAGCCCAGATGGAAACTTTTAAATATCTAGCTTAATCTGAGAGGTGAGGCTGGGGATATAGCTCAGTGGAATAAGTGCTTGCCTGGCAAGCACAAGGGCACAAGGTCCTGAGTTCGATCCCTAGTACTGCAAAAAAAAAAAAAAATCTGAGAGGTGTTTTCTTTAGTACTACTTTGTCTTTTAGTGTCTATTTGTTCTCATGATTAAATGTTACAACATAATGTGGATTCACTTTTAAAATCTCAGTGGTTTCTGTGGAATAATATTCTCTGCATCTTACAATTTCCTCTTGTTTTTCTGAAGCATTTTTCGGAGCGCAGATGAATTCCTTTATCCATGTGCTCATGTATTCATACTATGGATTAACTGCGTTCGGCCCATGGATTCAGAAGTATCTCTGGTGGAAGCGGTACCTGACCATGCTTCAGCTGGTGAGTGAAAGACTTCTGAGGTCTCTTCTGCTAAAATACTTGCACTGTCTGCATTTTATTAATTGTAATATGCTAAGTCATTGTAGACACCTCCCATTATTTAATCTTCTCTCACTGTACCATTGGGGATCCCGAGTTCTAATATACCTAGTCATAGGTTTCTGGACTATAGCCGTTTGTATTTTTATGGTCCTTAAAAGACCAGCCGTGCCCCCTAGAGCAGTATTCTTTTAAAAAGTACCTGTGAAATGGATGGTTAAAGATCTTGGCTCATCACAAAGTACCTAGATTCACCTATAACTAGAACAATTGTGTAACATTTTTTTAACTTAAAATTTTATTATCTTCATCTTGTTTTGCTTCCCTTTTCGTTTGCTCCATTTTTAAAGTTCCTGTTAACAGATCCTATACTCAGAATATAAAGGTGAAAAGGAAACACAGAGCCAGGGACGGGTGGAGGGAAGGAAGGGCAGAAAGACTAGAGAACGTATTTTAATTGCCTGAACCACTGTCCTTGAAGAGCAAAGCCAGGTATTTTCACGTGGGGAAGAGCTGTAGTCCTTAGACCAGACAGCTTTCAGCATCTCTCCATAGCCGAACGTCTTGTACTGGCCTATAATCAAACTCAAAATTCAAAACCAACTGGTAGTTGATCTCCAAGCTTCAGAATTTATCATAATTTGCTCTAATCATAGTGTACACAGTTTTATCAGTGGAATCACATTTGCAAATACTACCCATCTCTGCTGTAAGTTGCTAAACAGATGCCTAGCCAAACAGGAAACACAGCCTTTGTGGAATGCTGGGTGTGAAGGATTCATTTGTAACTAAAATGCTACAGGAGGTGCCCTCGAGTTCTGTGTAAGCTGCTCATAAAGTTTGTGTAATTCACTTCTATCGGGAATTAGTAAATAATCCAAAGAAAATGAAGTGACCGAAATCGTGTGAATGAACTGCCAGAAGTGTTTCGGTTGGAGCCTGCCCTGGTTCTTCATGAGCGATGCCAGATCTAGTCACACCCTGTCCCACACCCTTTTTTTGGTGGTGCAGTTCCAAGAACCGTTGTGAAACCAAAAGTTCTTAAACTTTGCATTTTTGCCATGGGAATTTGTAAAAGTTGTTTAATATAAATTCCTGGCTTACCTGGAATGAATTATTTTAATACTATTTAATAAAGCAATATTGATAATGCTATCCTTAAAAAATGTTACAATTGCCCACTCCAAATAGGATTTTGAATTTGCATTTCCAAGCCAGAAATTCTCGCAACAGCTAGTGATGTAAGTTAATCTTATAAAAAGTTAACCCCTGTTAACACCATAGAATTTATAATTCTTACAGCACAAGTCATTCTACTAATACATCAGAATTTAAAATTATTTTATTTTAATCATCTCACTTTTAGCTTTTCTCCTTTTAAGAACTTTTAAAATTAAAGATAATTCTTTTTTTGCACTTACTCTGAAATATCTACTAAGTTTTATCAGAATATTAAAGAATAGTGTTCATTCAAAGGCAAGTTTGCCTCTATGTCTGTAAGAAATGAATAATAAGCCATTTTCTTAAGTGCATTTTTAAAGTGTATGTGCCTGCTTGCTGGCAATTTGGTAGCGAATAATCCATCTAAAATGTGGGAGGAAAGCAAAATGAAGACCCTGCCACCCTGCTGCTTTCCTCCATCGGATAGCTTTAGTCCACAAATACTCAGAGAGTCCACACTATCTGATGGCCCAGGCCTTGAGGGTCTTTGGTGAGCAAGACCTTCATGCCTTCTGGAGTTCCAAAAGAAAGACGATAAAAAGTCAACAGATACAAAAGGCAACTTTCAGATAATCCCTCCCTCCCTCTCTCCCTCTCTCTGTCTCTCTCACACACACACACACACTTTCTCTCTCTCTCTCTCTCTCACACACACACACACAC